>JXCR01129500.1:1178-38814 GCA_002079205.1 Phalaenopsis hybrid cultivar
TTGGTTCACGAGTTAATGAAGAATCCAACCTTCCAGACTTAAAGGAATGGAAAAAGAAGAGGAAGGGCAGCCCAGTTTTACTCAATGTTAAAGAAGAAGAAAAGAGATTCAGACTTTGGATGGGACTTCGAGCCACAAAAGAAGTTTTAGGTCCAGAGCAGAGAGATTGATTCTGGTGAGGAATTTGCAGGCATTGGGAAGCCATGAAAATACGCATAGGAAGGAGCAGATGATGAAGGAGTTACAACTCCAGGCAAGAAAAACTAGTATTAATTACTATCTGCTAGCATTTATAAAGGACAGGCATTTACTTGCAGACCACAAAATTCTTATGTATTTACTTACCTAACACCTAGACCTTCATCAAATCTTTAATATTGCCATGATTATCTTTTTAAAAGTGAAATGCACCTTTTGCATTCATAAGTTTATGACACCAAAGGGTAAATACTAAACTTTGGGGTTATAAATGTAAATACATAAGAATTGTGTGGTATGTATACGTATGTATACCTCACTATCCCATTGATTTTCAGGCCAGGTCTGCTTGTGAATAAAAAAATTGCTGATGAGAACTCATGTCCTTTTGGCCTGGGAGAATCAGAAAGGTCAAGGTCGGTTAGAAGTAGCCTGTTGGAGATTCAATGAGAAATTTAAATGGATTGGATCTTCGGCTGGGATTAAATATGAAGTCTGGTAAGGGCGACTCTTTGGAAAGTAAAGTGTGAAAAGATCTTGTTTTAGTGTATGGTAGGCTATTTCTTGGAAGATTTACATTCATACCACTCAATTTCTATGTATTTACATATATAGCACCTAAACTTCAATTTTTACTTATGTAACACCTTTCTTATGCATAAGGAGATGTATTTCACTTTTTAAAAGCTAATAATGATATTTTTATGAGATATAAAAAATTTGTGTGGTAGAAATGTTAAAAGTAAAGTTCAGATATTAGATATGTGAATACATAGGAATTGGAAATTATGTACCTTTTTTTTTTCTTTTTTTTCTTTTTTGAGGACTTCTTAATTCTATGTACGTTTCAGGCAGTGTTGTAAGATCAGATGGTTGTTAATTAGGAGTTTGAGAATTTCTGGTTCGTACAAGCATGATGAACTAGATTTGTAGCTAATAATATTGTACCCTGACTGTCACAGAATGCCGTCAGACTCATGATCAACTCTCAAATCATCCAATAGGCCCAACATTCATATTGTTTCTTTCATCAACTCTGTAACTGTAATGTACTCAACATCAGTAGTAAACAAACAACGGTAAATTGAAGAAATAACCTCTAACTGACTGGACCTCCTGCCAATGTGAATAAATAGCCTGTCGTAGATCTCCGTCTATCCATATCATCTGCATAGTTTGAGTCAATGTAGCATACATGCAAATCTGCAATGGATGCTATCTCTCAAATATAGCGCCAACATCAACTGTAACATTCAGATACCTCAGAATATTTTTCATAGCTTCCCAATGACTCCTTCCTGGATTAAGCATGAATTTGCTCACAACACCAACTGCTTGTGCAATGTCTTGACTAGTGCAAACCATGACATTTAAGGAATCAATCACACATCTTTTCTCTCCGGATCAACTTTAAGACACTGATTTGAACTCAACTGAAAGTCAAATGCATTGCGTAAACTCACTGCCATGTTCGTGTCATCAATCACAAATTTTTCCAACACCTTCCAAACATAAGCCCCTTGCGGAAGCCAAACTTTTCCAGCTAACTTGTCCTTGAGAATCTCCATGTAATGAATTCTGCACGCTTCGCCTAACTCCTTCATTTCAAAATGTTTGGGCAGTTGTTTTTTATTCTATCAACTTCAATTTGATTGACAGATGCAATCAACATATCCTTAATATATAGAAGTAAATAAACTCACAGTTAGTCAACTTCTTAAAATATACAGAATAGTCATACTGGCTCCCTGTGTACTCCTGTCTCGTCATGAACTGATCAATTTTTTTATACCACTATCGTGGTGTCTACTTCAACCCATATAAGAACTTGTTCAATTTGCAAGTCAAGTCTTTTGATGCTCCATATCTAGGCGGTTGCAACATATAGATCTTTTGGAATTTTTCATGTAGAAATGCAGTCTTCACATCGAGCTGTTCCAAGGTCAGACCGTTCTGTGCTACAAATGCTAAGAGAACACAGATTAAGGAATGCTTAACCACTAGGGAGAACACATCATCATAATCAATCGCTTCTCGTTGCGCAAAGCCTTTTGCCACTAATCTTGCCTTATACCACACATTAGCTCGGTGAGATCCTTCATGCTTTGCATACACCCATTTACACCGGATGAGTTTCCTTCCTCAAGGAAGCTTCACCAACCTCCAAGTACACCATTCTTCAGAAAAGACCCCATCTCTTCATCCATTGCCGCTCTCCAATGATTACAATCTGGGCTCTCCATCGCTTTATTATAGTGACAGAATTTCTGCCTTTATGACTGAAAGTGCAAATGCAGTGTGATCCCTCAATCAAGCTGGTTTTGTAACATTTTGACGTCTGGTCCTACTCCTAGTAATAGATTCCTGAGCAGGAATATCAATCTCAACATCTTCTTCCACCTCCTTTTGAGATCTATCGACAAATACCTCCTGAGCTGCAACTGAATTAGATATTTGAGTCAGAGAGGACAAATTCTATGGAACAAATGGAGTTGCATCAAACTCCAACTTCTATTGCATATCTGCGGTCCCAATAGAAGTCTCCTCCTGTTTGTCCTGATTTTTCAATAAGCTTGCATTGTCGAATATTACTTCCCTTCTAATGACAACATTTCTTTCTGACAGATCATGCAACTTGAAACCACCGACTCCATGCCCGAAGCCAATAAAGATTGCATTTTTTGCCGGTGGTTCTATTTTATCATTCTGCACGTGGTAGTAAGCCGGACGCCCAAGCATTCTCATAAGCTCATAATATTTAGCAGAATGCCCTCACCACATTTCTTTCAGGGTCTTCTTCCCAATAGCTGCAAAAGGGAGGCAGTTCACCAATTGACTAACATATTCTATGGCCTCGGCTCAATAAATTCTATCCAATTCAGCATTGGATAACATACATCGAAATTTCTCCACTAAAGTGCTATTCACCCCCTTCACCACCCCCTGTTATGGTGTCTCTCGAACAGTGAAATGGTGTTCTATCTCAGCTCTCTAGCACTCTTGCAAGAAAGCATCTAAAATGTATTTGCCCTAATTTTATGATCTGATACACCTGATCTTTTTACCAGTATGAATCTCAATCCACTTCGTCCAAGTTATGAAAATCTCAAACACTTCGCTTTTGCGTTTCATAGTGTACATCTAAACATACATGGAGTAATCATATATAAAAGAGACTAAGTATCTTCATCCGCTGAATGATGTTGTCATTGTCAGACTCCAAACATCTATGTGAACATACTCTAAAATACCTTTCATATTGTAGATAACAGTTCAAAAAGATACCTGTTTCTTCTTACCAAGCACACAATGCTCACAGAAATCAAGTTTGAAGATGCTCACTCCTTTGATCAATCCTTTTTTCACTAAAGTCTGAAGTAGAATCTCTCTAACATACCCTGAAGATAGTAAAGGCTTTGATGACGAACTTCCGTCATAAAAATCATTGTTCCATGATATATCCTTAGAACTCCTGTCTCAATAATTGCCTCATAGTCCTTGAATTCTAAAGCCCCAACTGGAAACAAACTTTTCTTGATATCTGGAACATATTTAACATCAGTTAGCTCTCTCATTATACCATCATGCATCCTGATAAAGATACTCCCTACACCAATAATACGATAAGTTTGATCGTTGCCTATAGTCACTACACCGCTATCCAGCTCCTTGTACGTACAGAATCACCCTCGATGGGGATATATGTGATAGGTAACACCTATGTCAATAATCCAACACAAATCATCTGCAAACAAACTGTGAGAAACAGCAGATAGCGATACATCTGAATCCGCCTATTCACATCTTTCCATAATGACATTGCTTTCGCTCAGATGCAACTTCCGTTCCCTTCTCCTTCAGCTTCAGAAAATATTTATTCCAATGATCAGTCTCTAAACAAAGAACAAACTGATTTTTCTAAGACTGCGCCCACAAGAATTACCCTGCTTTTGAGAAGTGTCATCACTGTCACCTTTCTTTGACAATTTTTCTTCCTCTTCTCAGATCTGACACGTTGGAGTGTAAGTGTCTCAATTGATTCCATCTTTGCAGACACTGTCCCTTCGATAGAACTCATGATTCAACAGTGTCGTAGTCACTTCCACAAAATTCAAGACCTCTTTCTCATGAATGAGTGTCATAGTAAAGATTTCATACTCATTCGGGAGCGAATTCAATAGAAGAAATGTCTTGTCTTCATCTCCAACCTCCTCATCTAAATTTAATAAATCTGCCAACAGTTTTGTGAAGTGATTCAAGTGTTCATCAATTATAATCCCCCATTTCACCTGAAATCTGTAGAGTCGACACTTCTTATGGAGATGATTCTTCACACTCTTTGCTAGATATTTAATCTCCAATATCCTTCACAATTTCCCTACATAAGTCTTCATCATCACATCACATTTGATTTCCTACGTTAAGCAATTTCAGATCACGTCACAAACACTTCTGTCCATCTTAACTAATTTTTTTCTAATATCTCTTGAGTACATTCCTTGCTATATAGGACTTCCTCCAGATTCAGAGAACACAGTGCATCCATCATCTCACATCGTCACATGCCAAAGTTCCCCTTACTATCAAATTTCGTCACATCAATTTTAATGGCATGCTGAACACTTTATGAATTGACTTTTCTACCATCACAACGAATATTGAAAAACCTGCCATTATGCTATCAATTATTTCTGCCATTATTGGAATATCTTTCCTAAAAAAAAATCTCTAGCAGAATACTTGATAAAAAAAGAAAAAGCAAACAAAAAAATGGCTGAAAAAAAGTTTCTTTTTTTTCAATACTGAAATTCCTTAAATTTTATCTTCTAAGGAATATGGAATATTTTTCCTCCCCGTGAAGTTGAAGAGGATTCCCAAATATTATTTTTCCTTTCAACAAACTTGCTTAATTACTATTACCCTTAATTAAGAGTGTTTGGGACAGCTGTAGCTTATCCAGCTTATTCAGATAAGTTGTTAATCTAGATAAGCTGACTGACTGTTTGGTTTGCGCATTTATAAAACAACTGATTTGCACTGTTTCTGGATAAATGATCATTCTGCCCCTGTGCAGTAAAGATGCTTGCAACATAAATGTCATTGCAATATACTTGATAATTGAGAATTAGAAAAATAATACAAAACAGTAAAAAAAATAATAAGAGACTGTCATCACTTAACAGTGAACAACAAAATAAACTCCTCACCCAACAAAAGAAAACAAAAATTGTTATAACTAGAAACAATGCAACTTTGATTGTTGTGTGTGTGTGCACAAGCGTGCTTTTGTGGATAGTAAGAATATATATATGGATGAGCAAGAATTGATAGAAGACCATGAATTCCCAGCTAGCTAAAATTCGAGAGGTACAAAATGCTTAGTTATGAATTCAAACTTGGGCGAACTCCTAATGAATCATATTACTGCATAAAAATGGTATATCTGAACCCATGCAAATTCCTCACAGCTTATGTTAGCATCACATGAAGCCAAACAAGTGTACACAACAATGATAAACCAATCAGGGGAATCGTGACAATTATTTGCACTAAAATAAAAAATCAACTGCGGCATTACTTGAAATCAAGCCAAATAATTTTTATATTACGCTAAAATAGAAAAGCAACTGAGAATTCCCTGCCACAAAGGAGTTTTGCCACCAAAGACAAAGCTTTGTCTGCAGCCATTGCGAGAAGATGAAGCTTCTTCTACTTTGGCGATGGAACCGATCGATCATCTGCAATCGTTGCGAAAAGACAGCTTCACCTACATTGACAATCGAGTCAATCGATCTTTCGCCTGCTTTGCAATGTTCTGCGAACAAAGGAGTCAATCAAGGGAGGTGGGAGGAAGATGAGAAAGTTGAAGGTTACCTTCCTCACTGGTTGAAGGTAAGAGCAAACAGAAGGAGGAAGAGAGTTTTGGGTCTTTGTATTCGTGATCCCACTATTGCCTTCTCGCTTCGCATACATAGAGAATGTATTGCACGAGTTCGGTCATGAAGGCGATGGCTTCGGCGAAATCAGGAGAGTAAGAGGAGAGGGAGATCGGGAGGAGGTAAGGAAGAGGAGAGATGTGATGCCCTAGCCTACACCGATCCTCGATCGCAGTCGAGTGAAGGAGAGGGGGACGTTAGGAATTGACCTCGAACGCAGATGGGAAGACGCGGGCTGCGGAACCGATCTTGCAGCCCGTGGCTAATATAAACGTAAAACAGAGTTTTCAAATACACCAAACAAATGTGCGAATCAATGTCGGGTTGGCATTTTCAAAACGCCAAATGCAATTCTAAGCTACACCAAATAGAGCCTAAGTTTACTTAAAACAAAGACTTCCTTGTCAATCAGAAAGGACGAAAATCAGAGAACTAAATTAGGAGTTTTCTATAATTAGGAGCTTCCTTATTTAAAATATTTCCAATATCTTTATTCTGATTTATTTCCCTTTTAGCTGAACATTTAGATTAAAAATATGTATTATAAAGTTATCTAAAATAGATTATATAGAATATTTTGTACCTAAAATATATTGTAAGATTATTATTTAATGGAATGAAAGCAAAGGGAAAAGGATGGAGCTTATTCAGGATTCAACCTATTCTTCTCAAAACTTTGACATGGTATTAGAGCCAAATTTTTGCCCTAACCACTGATAATCGTTGGAGGACCGTTAAGACTTCCCTCTGGCCTTCTTGCGCGACGGGAAGGGAGGAATTATTTCTTCCGTAGAGACCATAGTATGTCGGCTGTTGGCATCCTCGTGCGTAGCATCGCCGAACTTTGCCCATGCCCAGCGCTCCAGAGCACGCTTGCTAAGCCTCGCGCGCAGGCTTGTGGGTGCTTGTTGTGGTCGTGATCTTAACCTTGTTTCCCTTATCGTTGAACTTGTACTCAATCACCTTCTTCATGCCGTTCTCATCGGGTCCAATTATCATCCTCGACATAAGAAAGAAATCCATGTCTTCAACGTCATCGTTGAGTTCTCTCCAGCATACCTTGCTTGCGATGCTCGGCTTATGCCCACCGCCATCTTCGACGAAGAAAACACTACACCCAAATCACCAAAGCAGGAAGTCGCTGACACAGAACTCGACAGCAGGAATGCAACAATGAAACCCAAAATCTCGGCTTCGGCACTCACGGTTTCGACACTCAGCTTCAACATCCACGACTTCGACATCTCGGCTTCAGCACTTTTACCGTGAAGATCGGGGAACAAATCGTCCTCATCGTTGCACGAAGAATCAATAGCATTTGGATTGTATAACAGAAAGCAGATCGTACTTGTGGGCTATAATCGATAGCATATGGATCAGGACGCGAATCCTACTTGTAGGCTATGATCGATAGCATCTGGATCATGTAACTGGATCTTATTTGTGGGCTATGATCGGTAGCATTTGGATCAGGACGCGGATACTACTTGTAGGCTATGATCGACAACATCTGAATTGTATAGTTGGATCCTATTTGTGAGCTATGATCGATAGCATTTGAATTAGAATGCGGGGGATGTTAATCAGGAAGGACAAAAATCAGATAGCTAAATTAGGAGTTTTATATAATTAGGAGCTACCTTATTTAAATTATTTCCAATATCTTTATTCTGATTAATTTCCCTTTTAGCTGAATATTTAGATTAAGAATATGTATTATTAAGTTATCTAAAATAAATTATACAGAATATTTTTGTATCTAAAATATATTTTACGATTATTATTTAATAGAATGAAAGTAAAGGGAAAAGGATGGAGCCTATTTAGGATTCAACATATTTTTCTCAAAACTTTGACATTCCTTGAACAAAATCTTTCCAAAAACAAAAAAATGCCTTTCTTCATCCGCGTGCAGCAGAAAAAAATTTCCTAATTGAAGGAATATTTTGAAGGAATATTTTGTCTAATAGGATTGAAAGATTCCCTTGCCACAACAAATATGGAACATTGCTTTGTTCCCCTTCAGCTCCAGCGCTAAGCCACCCAACTGCCTCCTATACCGAACCACTTTGCCGGACTGACTATCGCGTCGTTGGATCTGATGGATTTTCTTCTCCACCTGGACTGCCTGCTGCTCACTCTGTCTGAACCGTTGGCCGCCGCGAAACCACCGAAAACTACAGCAATTGCCAAAAAACTTCGGCAATCCGGATTTGCTGCTGTCAACGCCGAACCTCAAACCCAAATCACGAAGTAGAAGCTCTAATATCAATTGTTATACAAAAACAATACGGAAGCATGGAAATTCAAACAACAACCAAAAACAAAAGATTTACGTGGTTCAATATTAAATCGAATCGCCTATGTCCACAGAGAAGGAGATTCTGCTAGCACTGGATGGGGGGAAACAAAACGGCTTGAGGCAATACTTCTCAATAACATACACCTCTTACATGAGCCTTATATCCTTTATATAGAGGAAGATTAAGTCATACAAGAAAATACCCAAAAAAAGTAATAAATCATATATAATAGACCCATTAAATAAAAGTCATAAATACAACATATGTCACTTTATGTGTGCATGAAAATGTGTGTTCCATTATTTTTTGAAAGTTAAAATAGTGATATTTTTTATGTGATATGAATAATTTGTGTGGAATGAAGGTAAAAAAGAAAGTTTAGGTATTAGATATGCAATACATAAGATTTATGCGGTATGTATATAAATGCCCTTATAAAAAAATGATGCATTAATCAAGCAAAAGAAGGAATATTTACACATGATGACCTGTATTTTCTGTTAAATTTATATTCCTAAGAAATATTATAGAATGAAATTTCAAGCAAATCAAAGGGCTCATTGAAGGGAGAGTGAGTGAATACAGAAGATAACGAGCATTAGAAAAACACATGAGAACATGATACAGGAAACCTGGTCAAATAAATCATAGCAGAATCTGATAAGTAGTTTAGAAGCCTTACGCATCCTAAGCTTTAGGATTAGTGGAAAAGAATTTGGGAAATTTACATACAAACCACACAATTCTTATGAATTTATATATCTAACACATAAAGTTTAATATCTACATTTTGTAATAACTTTGCATTAAAAACCTATGCATAAGAAAGTGGCTTATAAAAATTTAGCTTAATATAAACTATATTTAACTCCAGTATTAAATAGGGGAACTTGTCGGCTTATAAAAAAAAGGTTTTGCAGACCAAACAGACGTCAAAAACTCTTTAGTTTAGGTGGTTAAGCCCACTAACAAATGGTAAGTGTATCCTTTAGGATAGTGTACTATTTGTGGTATCGTGCTCAACCATCTAGACTTTCAAATATGTGAGATCCATTCGGTCTCACTTTTCTAAATTAAAATATTATTACTTTCCAAAATTATAGTCTTATATAAATTAAATTGAAACAATATTTTTCAAAGTTAAAATATTATTTTATAAAGTTATAATCACATATATAAATTAAATTAAATTAAATTCTAAATAAAGAATCCGTGACGTTTATTCCGGCAGCTTCAATGATAAAAACATAAAGGAAGATTTACATACATAACACTCAATTCCTATGTATTTGCATTTCTAACACCTAAACTTCCATTTTTACATACTCGCTGCCTTACCTATGCATTAAAAGAGGTATTTCACATTTTAAAAGTTAAGATGGAGGTGTTCTTTATGTCATATGAAGATTTGGGTGGTACAAATGTACAAAATAGGTGTCATATATATAAATACATAGGAATTGAGTGGTATGCATGTAAATGCCCTAAATATGAATGTGTCTTACCAAGCAATTAGAGAATTTGTAGGGCAAGTGAGACAGTACTGACGCATCAACTATTTTATGTTTAATGATGGTTGTCAAAGATGTGGCTATCTCCAAAACAGTAAGATTTCACAGTTATCCTGCTGAAAAAATCTGTTATACTAAAAGAAAAAAATTGCAGTTCCACCTGGTAATACCTTTAAGTTGTTTAATTCAATCACAGTAGAATGAATAGTAATTATTCAAATTCAAGGGGCATTTTCAAAACGTGAGAGTTAAATAAATGAAGGAAATAAGAATTCAACAATTGATTATGGAAGATTTACACACATACCATTCATATCCTATGTATTTACATATCTACACCTAAACTTCAATTTATACATCCATACCATCTCACATATGCATGAAAATATATATTTCACCTTTTAAAATGGTAGATTTACGTTGCCTGAATGTAAAAATTAAAATATTGTCGTTAGATATGTATATACATAATTTTGCCGTATATATGTAAATGCCCCTAAAATTATTTCATTGAAGGCAAAGTCTCCGATAAGGGTGTTTACTCCTGGTTTATTCATTAGAGTGAACACCACCACCTAAGAAAACCTAGAACATCTATGAACATTTGAAGTCCTTTCAAAGTTTATAAAAATCAATTATTTCCTACTAGTAGTTCGCAGCTAACAAATATCAACACATGAATTACTATTTCCCAATGTTTGAAATTATAGCTCCGGATGACTATATTTACCATCCACCAAGGCATAATTTTCGCACTAAACTGTCAAACTTTTATTTAGATTTCATTAGTAAAATATAAATACAGGTAACAACTAATAAAAAATTAAAATTACAGGGATCATCAGTTGATAATTTTTAGAAAAAATCAGGTGAAGGACATCAGTTTCTCATTAGATTTATATTTCACATGATGATTGTCAAATAACAGGTACTATGACTTTATTCAGTTCATCAGCCTAAAGAGAGCATAGGGTCCTCAATGTAACACAAATAGAAAATTAAAATATTTTCTTTGAAAACTATGTAAAATTGGAATTTTAAAATTTGCTATATGATTACAAGTATAATAAAGTTGTTGGCTTAAAAAAAAAAAGGGGGTGTCAACCATAAACCTTTATTTACAGATTTGATGTTGATAATTTTATCTCGTCCAATGTAATGGTCTGCAAAACAAGAAAACGTGTAAAGGGTTAGTGAGGTTAGATAGAAAATAATTTTTTTCTCATAGTTGTGCGAATGTAAGAATAACATTGAAGTTCAAGCCTATGAACACACTGTATGATATGAAGTGCTTTGCACTAAAATTAAATTTGGATGCAAGTTTAAGAATGTAAAAAATTCTATACTATAACATATTGGTTTCATGATAAGCTTATTTAAATAATAATAATCACGAATAATGCATGATAATATTTATTTAATATACCAAATAATTTATAGATAAAATTATGAAAATAGCAAAAAAATTTAGACTAATTATCTTTAGCTAACTTTCACTATGTTTTTAGTTATTTGATGCTCTAAAAATTTATCTAAATGGTCCATGACATCTAATCATAATGTAAACAAATTATCATATATTTATGAATTTAAATAGAAATTTTAATTTATTTTATTTTATGGAGGAGTTTTGCTTACTTTTGCACATAACCTTGTAAGACTTAATAATTTACCTTATGTCGTAAGTGTCAAATGACATGAAATTTACTATGGTAGAATGGGTCACTCAATTCATCTAATTTCCTACTCCAGCATATATGAAATAAATCATGAATGTTGTGGAAAGGCATGATAATTTAGGGGCTAGCATCAAGGATATTTCATGGCATTATTTTATATGTCAGCATGTATTACTATAAATGACAAATCAAACACGATATGATATAAAATAACTCAATATACAAACGACTTATGATTTCTTGGAAAATAATCAATTCTTAAATTTATTTATGCCGTGTGCTAAAGCTACATAGAACCGATGCATGATCATGTATGTTGATTTACCCATTGCGTAAAAGAATTTAAATTAGATTTTTGATTTTCTAATTAGCTTTATTCTTATCATTGTGTGTACATGTGCTAATTTTAGACAAGGGTAAATGTATCACTAAAAATTAAACCTGTAGATTGAAATGATCTTATTAAGGAGATGCTGCTATGATATATTTTGGTCTACCTATTATATGTCTTATTGAAATAAGAGACGTATAATGAGATAATGTAGGAATATATATATATATATATATTAGAGTGTTGTTATATAAGCTTTCTTATTGATGTTAATGGCATTATGTATGTATCACATGATTTGGATCCAGGATTTAAGATTATTTATGGCAATGGAATATTTAGAGAATTATTTCGTATGTTTTGTTGGAAATTTTCTCTCTGCCATGCCGAGTAATGGCCTACATTGTGTATCAAAACCAAGCGTGATAGAAACCGATATTAGAGAAACGGTTTAGACGTCTGGGGAATTTTAGATTGAATTATCATTAGAGCTTTAGGTTGATTTCTTAGATTAGTGATAAGTAGTAATGTGAGAGATTAACCCCGCCTTTCCTTTTATGTTTATATTAATGTATAGGAAGATTTACAGACATACCACTCAATTCCTATGTATGCACTTATCTAACACCTAAACTTCAATTTTTACATACTATCTTACCTATGCATGAAAATGTGTATTTCACATTTTAAAAGTTAAATGCTGGTATTTTTGACATAATATGAAAGATTCTGGTGCTATAAATGAATAAAAAGCTTGAATCTAAAATCGGGATGATCCCTGAAAAATTGAATAAAACAAGTGTGTGCTTTGGCAAATATGCTAAATGCTTAAACTTAATATCAAAAAATATTGTGCAAACTAAATATAAGATGAATATAAATTTTGCTTCATCTCGATAAAAGTGCAGTTATTTTAAACTTAATAAACTCTCTTTTAAAAATTTAAAATCATTAACACATATATATGCTCTCGAGCAAGCCACCATAATTATAGGGTAGGATTGTAAACCCCATTTTCAGATTTGATCGTCTACATCTAAAAAATTGAGAATTATTCAAGGAAAACATCCATCCATCACAAGTCAAAACAAGTTAATCATCAAACTGGGAGTCTAATACTTAATTGCAAAACCCACAAAGTTACTTTGTTTCACGCCTACGTTAGGCCTTCAAAACCATTAAGAAATAAAATCTTATTTTAATTTTTTAAGCAATTTCTTGGTTTCAAGTCTATTAAGAACAATTAGAAGTTCTACTACATAGACACAATCCTCTACATATGGGAGTCGAGCCTATAAGGACTTTAATGCAAAAAATGTTTCAATAAACTTAGGTATGCAAAGTTATGAACCCAATCTACAACCAAGCAAACAGAGTTAACAAGATTTAATATAACATAACTTAAACATACACCTTAATGATAGTTGCGTTGATATCAAATATCAACCAGAATGGTTCCTAATTAACAAAACCAACAAATCCTAACGTAAATCATTTTGAGATTAAATTTAAAAATATATGAAAATTCTAAGAAACAATTATTTAGTAAAATCTATTGCATGAAGCGAAGAGCAAATATTCGTTCTCTATAACAATTTATTAATGGTGAAAGCTCATAAAAATTAATATTATATCAAGTATATCTCTATAGTCACCCTCAAAGATCGCATGCATGTAAAGGTCCGGCTCGTATCTTATGACCATATGATTTTATCATTAACCGGCATCACAAATAAATGGTTTTGTCAGCAAAATTATAAATAGTCAATGCTTGTAAGTTCCTTAATGACTTGAATCCCAAATGAATAAATTGTATAGTGCACTTAATATAGTATAAAGCCCTCTACTGGCTAAGATCAGGTTGAAATTATTCCTTTAGACAAATATTCATTCTGGGCTTATAAGATCTTCTAGGATGAAGCAACTCAAAAATGCTGACAAAAATCCTTAGATCAAGTTGGGTCAATTATATTATATAAGTATAATAAGGTCTACAACAACACAAGCCAAAGGAACATGTCTAATGATTATGCTAGTCACCATTCCCCCCACTATCCACCATAAGCTAAAGGCAAAAAATTTTGCATCTTAAATTCAAATTATCACTCATATTTGTTAAACACTCAGACTATAACAAGTAATCTTAATTAAAAGTTCTCTTTCATAACCGGGAGGAAAAATTAACTTTTGAGTCTTGTGCTTATTAAAAATTTGAAACTAGCTTGTAAAGTCCTTGCAAAATGAGGATAAATTCTTTGGATAATCTTATCTAAACTCTCTCTGAAATGCCAAAAACGAATTATTCAACCCATGGATTTTTCATGGCAGTACTTTACAAGCAAGCATTTATGACTATAATTGACAAATCAAGCCTGTGATCTGACAGCATAGCTTAACATATACACATGACTTGAGATGATTTATCACTATATTAACATTTCTTTAATTTATATATGATACTCTCTTTCCAGTGGAGAATAGCAAATAAGCACCAAAATGATGGTTCAAGCTCAACCTATGTATCATCATAAAAAAGTACAGTAGCAATTAAAATACAGACTATGGAAAATACAGTATGAAATAATCAATCATTTGTTGAATTGTCACTTCGTCATTCTTACATAAGCATTCAATTTATCATGTTCCCGTTTTAGCTGGCCTGTAAGCGGATATCATCACTATTCAATTGCAAAGGCAAATTAAACAAGATAATCCGAAACTCCAAGGCAGACAATTTTTTCAAAAGTATACAACAACAAAAACAAGCCTTTATCCCATCTAGTGTTCTCTACATGAATTTTTTTTCTCTATTGTGTCCTATTGAGCATCATATTTTTATTTAATTCTAATAAATTAAGATCATTTTTTATACAATATGCCGAAGTCTTTTTAGGTCTACCTTTGCCTCTCTTAACCTAGGTTGAATCTACAACATCTACTCTCCTAACAGGATCATCATATGGTGGATGTTTAATGAAACCAGCCCATCTAAGATGACTCTCTAATATTGTCTGCAACTGGAGCTACGCCAAACTTTTCACGGAAAAATTCATTTTGCATTTTGTCTCTAAGTGTCAATCCACTCATCCACCTAACCATTCTCAGTTCAGCAACACTTAAATTTGTTTTATGCTTCTCTTTTAAAGGCCAACATTCTGCGCATAAAGCATTGCAGGTGTTACCACCATCTTATAAAATTTTCCTTTAAGTCTAAGCGGTACTTCTCTATCACACAATAGGCCTGCTGCATTCCACCACTTCAACCAACCAACCTGAATTCTACTAATAACATCTACATCTATATCACCATCACTTTGAACAATAGACCCCAAATATCTAAAACGTTCATACCTTTTAATGATTTGATCACCCGTAGTTACAACTCTGTCACTAGAATTACTACAACTAAAATTACAAAAAATTTCTCTAAAGTATGATACAAAAATTTTACATTAACGAAAATGTACCAACAAGGCTTTCCCAAAGCTAGCAAAACAAGCATAGCATAATTTAATGATGGCTTGGATGATCATAACAAGCTTATTATAGCATAGACGTTTTAAGTCCTCAAGATTTCCAGAAGAGCACTTGGGCACCTGAACTCATAATAAGTTATATTATAGATTTAACCAAAAAAAATGTAGTATGGTTATATCTAACAAAGATGCAAAAAGTAAAGCTTTATCTCCAGAAGAGATGAATATAGAGATTTGAAGAATTATGAAAAACCACTATAGTAATTTAATTAATAAATGCTTTCAATAAGATTAAAACAAAATGAATGCTAGAAGACTAAAAAAGAAACATTTTAGTACTAATATGTAAAAATATATATATTAAGATTGTGTTATATACAGAAGAATCAAACTTACAGGATATAAAATGACTCTTTTGGAGAAAAATGAAATATGTTAGAATAGCTAACTCAGCATTAGATACTCAATTTGGATTCATGCTAAAAGAATCATTTCTAAGTAAAATTTGTATTAATACAATTAAAGATAAAGATAGTAAACAGAAAAAAATCTTTCTATAATTTTTATTTATCTTTAGAAGTCATATATTTGAGTACCATAATAATTTGTTTGGTGCACATAAAGAAAAAATAGACGTGCTAATTAACATTAGTAACTGTGGAGACCAATTGTTTACAATTATAATGGATTGCATAAAACATCAGTACTAAGTACAATGATATGTAAAATAAGGTATCTTGGTATATATATATGCTTTTCCCATATAATAGTTTAATTAGTGAGACAATAACGCAAGTTAAAATAGAAGCTAGAGGGCATAGAATCAGTAGAAAAAATATTGAATAGAAGAAACAATTTTAGTGGTGTGTTATAATATTTACTATTCAATATCTTTTGAAGATAAAAATCACAACAGCATGTTATATATTCAAGTTTTGCATCTATTATATTGAAAAACAATCATATAAATGAGAATATAACTTCAATAATTAAAAGCTAGATGGCTAAAATTAAAAAGCATTTATTATGTGAGAAGAGGATATCAAAGAAACTTAAAAGGAAAATTTGATAAAAACTCAATTTTACTGGTAAGTTGTAATGATCACATTATAAGGCAATAAAATAATCATTCATAACTAAGTTAAGCATAATGGAAACAAGAATGTTGAGAAGGATGTGTGGTAAAACTAGAAAGAATAATAAAAATGTTTATTATAGGTGATAATTACAACATCTCTTGATTCTAAAACAGTTGCAAAAAGATTAAAAGACGGTTTGGATATCTATAAAAAAAAAGGAAAGAGCACCAAACCAAATAAGTAAATAAATTAGCATTGAAGGAATAGAAAATAAAAAAGATAGACCTAAATTAATACGGGTTAAAATTATTATGAAAAATAACTTTAATGTTAGCCACATTCAGTACGAAAAAAATACTGAAATGAGTATTCATGAAGTCAAAGCCTAATAGTTTGGGTAAGACTAATGACGATGATGATAAATAAACATCTCCAACTTTAATTTACATCCAGAAGAATTGGTGAATTAATAGATGTTACTTGAATCATTTCAATTACTAAATCGTGTCTTGTGACAAAAGATTAGTTAATCTTGATGAATTGCAATATTTTACAAGAAGTTAGTTAAAAGGGAACACAGCTAGATTGGAGCATTGCATTTGCATTGATAGAGAATGACGTGTGAAGTAATGAAGGAGAGAAATTTTGATGTTCTCTTTCAGAAAAGCCATTTAAGCCCTGATGCGGGAGTTTGGGTCACAGTACCAGTACACACAGGCTCCCTATTCCTATTTTAATCCCTTGCCTTTTTATATTCCCTTCCTAATTCTATTTCCTTCCTATTCGAATTCATTCCTAATATAACTACTAGTATTTATTATAAATATGATATTTGTTGTCTTAGAATTCAGCTTTTGATTAAGGGTCTGTTTGGGGCAGCTGCAGCTTAGATGCCCCAATAAACTATTGCAAGAAAGCAAGTCGTTTGTTTGTTTTTTACGGTTTGAAAACATCTGTGTGATAGCTGTTACTGGATAAATGACCATTCTACCTCTGTACAGTAATATTGTTTGCAATATAACTGTAATAACAATATATTTGATACCAGATAAGCAAAAAACTACTTCAGGACAGTAAAAAAAAAAGATACACACCTCACATAACAGTGAGTATCAAGTGCACTAAAAAAAGTACGAAAATTACATTTAAACGATAACATTGTTTTTAATTACATTTAAACGATAACATTGTTTTTAAAATCCATCTGGCGTATGTCTCTAGCTATGTCGCCCTCTAGGGAAGCCATCCAACCTCGATCACTATTGGCAGTGGAATCTGCCGGTGTGTCTGTCCACTGAAAGAAATCATTTCTCTGGACCGTCTGCTCACTACAGACACATGTAGAACTGTCTTCTGTAGCTATGTGTCAGGCGTAACGTCAGTAGAGAAGGTTGTAGTCCGCAGTGGCAGAGATTTCAATATTAAAAAGATAATTCATTAGTCATAAAAGAAGTTGAAATTGCTAAAAGAATTAATTAATGACAGTTTTCTGTAAGTGTGAATACCAACCAATAAATCAGTCACTACAAAAAAGACGATAGACTTTGTAAAAAAAATTAGTTCTTGGTTTGTCTTTAACCAACACAAAACCAAGCTCTTGTGCGTCACATATTCAAAAACAAAGCCTTAATTCCACTACTTATGGTCGGCTACATGAATCCTTTTTCACCATTGCGTTTTATTTAGTGTCATATTTTCATTTAGTTCTAATAAATTAAGCTCATTTTTTATACAATAAGCAAAAGTCTTCCTAGGTCTACCTCTGCCTTTCGTAACATAAGTCAAATCTAAAACATCTATTCTCCTAATTGGATCATCAGATGTTCGTCGTTTAATATGACCAAACTATCTAAGACGACTTTCTCTAATTTTGTCCGTCACTGGAGCTAAACCAATCTTATCACGAATATAAACATTTTGCATTTTGTCTCTAAGTTTAAAGCCACAAATCCACCTAATCATTCTCATCTCGGCAACACTTAACTTAGTATTATGCTTCTCTTTTAAAGGCCAACATTCAACGCCATAGAGCATTGCAGGTCTCACCACCCTCTTATAAAATTTTCCTTTCAATCTAAGCGGTACTTTTGTATCACACAAAAAGCCTGAAGCATTACCCCATTTCAACCAACCAACTTGAATTCTACTATTAACATCCCCATCTATATCACCATTTCTTTGAACAACAGGCCCAAGATATCTAAATCGGTCACACCTTTTAATAATTTGATTAACAAAAATTTTCACTTCTCTCACTAGAGCCACTACTACTAAAATTACATACCATGTATTCAGTTTTAGTTCTACTCACCTGAAGGCCTTTAGACTCAAATGTAGACCTCAATAATTCAAGTTTTTCCTGGGCTTTTTCTTNACTATTAACATCCCCATCTATATCACCATCACTTTTAACAACAGACCCAAGATATCTAAATCGTTCTCACCTTTTAATAAATTGATCACCCAAAGTTACACTTTTGTCGCTAGAACTACTCTAATAAAATTACATTCCATGTAGTAAGTTTTAGTTCTACTCAAATGAAGGCCTTCAGACTCAAATGTAGACCTCCATAATTCAAGTTTTTCCTGTGCTTTTTCTCTCATCTTATCCACGAGAAGGATATCTTCAGCAAAAAACATACACCAAGGTTCATCCTCCTGTAAATGTCCAGTAAGAACATCCATAACTAAAGCGAAAAGATATGGGCTTAAAGTCGATCCCTGATGTAATCCAACAGAAATAGGAAAATATTTGGTCAATATCCTTTAGTTCAAACACAAATAACAACTCTAGCATACATATCTTTAATGACTTGAATATAAGTCATATCAACACCTTTCTTTTCAAGAACTCTCTAAAGGATATCTCTTGGAACCTTATCGCAAGCTTTTTCTAAATCAATAAAAATCAAATGTAAATCCTCTTGATTATCTCTGAACTTCTCCATCAAACCTCTCAATAAAAGTAAAATTCCATAGTAAACCTACACTACATAAATCCAAATTGAATATAAGAAATCTTCGTAATACGTCTTAACCTATGTTCAATTACCATCTCCCATAATTTTAGAGTATGACACATCAACTTAATACCTCTAAAATTGACACACTCTTGTGCATCCCCTTTATTCTTAAAAATGGGGACCAAACTACTATTCCTCCACTCCTCGGGCATCTTTTTAGCTTTTAAAATAATATTAAAGAGTTTAGTAAACCAAGAAAATCCAAAATCTTTTAAATATTTTCACACTTCAATTGGGATATCATCAGGTCCTACAAACTTTCCACCCTTAATTTTCTTTAAAGCCTCATGAACTTTTTTTTATTAATGTGACAGTAAAAATGAAACGTTTTATTTTTATTAACGATATTAAGATTACTAAGGTCGATCATATTTATAAAAACTTCATTATAAATTTTATCAAAATAACTCACCCGTCTATGTTGAATATTTTTTTCTAACAAAAACACTTTGATTTGCATCTTTAATATAATTTACTTGAGTTAAATCTTTAATTTTCTTATCTCTTTATTTGGCTAGTTTATACACATATTTTTCACCCTACTTAGTATGTAATCTATTATAAAGGTTACTAAAAGCGGAATTTGTCACATATTGTTCTTTTAGACTCCCTGATTGTGTATCACATGTGCATATCAAAATAACTCACAGATTATTTGTCACATGTGCATATCACCAAAAAAGCTCATCCTAAAGAACCTCATAAACCGATGCACCGAAAAGAAGAGAAGAATTTGGTTGTCTTCATTAGGATTTCATATATAACTCTAATCAACAGTGACCAACAAGTCATCCAGAAGAACTCATAAAGGTCAAAAGTCTCATCACTTACCTCTCAAACCCACAACAACAACAAAAACAACAACAACAAAGCCTTAATCCCACTACGTGGGGTCAGCTACATGAATCCTTTTTCTCAATTGCGTCCTATTTAGTGATGGAGATCTCAAACCCACAAAAAAAAAGTAAAATGCAAATGAGAAAAAAATTACACTTTAAAATAGTGCAAAAAATTCAAACCATAAATATAAAATGTAAAGTAAAATTACTTTAAATAAAATAAATATAGTATTGAATGTTCAATACATAGTACTGAATAAATTACAAATATTCCAATCAGCCTCCTACTAATGCATGCATAGTTTGTTCCCTTAACGCCGTCATTTTGCTTGCTCTTTCCCCCTCTCTAATACATATAGTGGAAGGATCATTCTCAACTCGTGACAGGGAATGCCCAAGGCGGTACTCAAATGTCTCGGGCGGTACATACTCCTGATCCTCGTCAGCCCTACGAAATTCAAAGTCGTTGCGGGAAGAATACTGCCGAATATAATTGTTTAGGGTCATCATGACAATCACAATCTTCATATGTTTGGTGAACAAGTAAGATGACATATCGCAGAGTATGACATTTTTTCTTCCAAACTTCGAATGTCCCGTCAATGACACCGCATAATGAGGAATGTCTTTTATTATACAGCTCCTTTCTGTCGTGTGTTACATTGCTAGCTCACTTGAAATCAGGAATGTGATATCTCGTCTCAGGATAGAGTTTAAGATACTCTTGCTGCAACGAATATCCAACATCAACTAAATAATATTTAACTGAAATGTATTGCATAATTAGTATGAATGTTAAAGTGAAACGCGAGAGTATTTGGGGCTCATGCGAACCTTCAAAAGGGTGTGTGTTGGCTGTGGGTGTTGTGGTGTGCTAGTGGTTTAGGGTGTGTTAGGTGTGACTGTTGTGGTGTGTTGGTGGTGTAGGTTCATGTGTAGGTGTGGATGTTGTGGTGTGCTGGTGGCTGTTGTGTTGGTTGTGACTTTTTTTGGTGGTGGTGTGGGTTCTTATGCCAGTGTGTGCTGGTGGTTTAGGGTAGTTGTGTTGGCTATAGTTGTTGTGGTGTGCTAGTGGTTTAGGGTGTGTTAGGTGTGACGGTTGTGGTGTGTTTGTTGTATGGGTTTTTGTGTTGGTGTGGCTGATGTGGTGTGCTAGTGATTGTTGTGTTGGCTATGACATTGGTTGGTGGTGGTGTGAGTTATTATATTTGTGTGTGCTGGTGGTTTAGGGTGTGTTAGTTGTGGTTGTTGTGGTGTGGCGGCGCTTTAGGGTGTGTTGGTTCTGGTGCTTGTGGATGTGGTGTGTGGTGGGTGGTTTTGGTTGTTGTGGTGTTCTAGTGGTTGTTGTGTTGGGTGGTTGTTGTGTTGGTGTGGTTGTTTTGGTGTGCTGGTAGTTGTTCTGTTGGTTTTTTCAATGTTGTGATGATTGTATGGTGTGTGTTGGTTTTGGTGCACATGGTTGTGATGTGTGGTGGGTGGTTTTTGTGTTGGCTGTAGAAAATGTGCTATGCTATTTTTTGGTTTTTCATTTACTTATCTTTCTTATTATGATAACAATATGATAGCTAAGAATAAAGAGACTGTTACACCTGTACTGTGGAATAGAGAAACCAAAATAATATTTTGTGATTTTTGTCTGAAAAAAATTGACCTTGGAAATAGACCCACGATCTTCTTCAACAAAGAAGATTGACAAAATGTTATTAAAAAGTTCACGGAAAATGCAAACAGAGAGTACGACAAGATGCAACTAAAAAATAAGTGGGATCTACTCAAGAGAAATTGGAGAGTTTGGAAGGAATTGAAATGATGATTAACAGGTTTGAGGTGGGATCCAGCGAAATGAGCCATCGATGCTTCCGATGAGTGGTGGGCAGATAGACTTGTGGTGAGTATCTTTGACATGTACCTTAATGTGGTCAATTTAATTTTCATTTTAAAACTAAAGTTATGTTAAGATTTTGTAGGTGGTGTCTGCTGCAAAAAAAAATTTAAGCTCAGCGACATCAAACCTGACTTGGAGGACAAGTAGGATTAAATGTTTGGAGGGGCATGGCGACTGACAGATATGAATAGGTTTTCTGTCAGGCCCAAGAATTTAACTGTCGAGCAGTCAGGTGATTCCATCCAAGTCCCCAGCCCAGAACCTCGCGAAGTTGAGTCCACTGGCTGTATTAAGCATCCTCAGGTCAATAATAAGAATAAAGGTAGTGTTGCTTACCTTAAAAACCATATTTCACAGCTAGTGGCTTCTTGCAGCACTCACCCCCCTCTCCTAACACAAGCTAATTCAGTGGAAACAGTTCTGAAAATTCTGAATTCAAGCAATGAACTTTCAGAAGAGTTAGATTTGTTTGCGATAGAATTGCTTGAAGATCAGACCCGTAGAGATTTCTTCGTGAAGATGCCCGTGGAAAAAAGGCTTCCATACCTATGATATTATCACAATCGCTTGAAATCTTTAGACACTTTTTTATTTCAGATGTTTTATGATTTTAATATGCTTTTTAATATGCTTGGACACTTTTCTTTTATCTCTATGTTGTTTTTAAATATGCTTTTTAATATGCCTTGATACACTTTTTTTTACCTACGACTCTGAATATTTCATATGCTTGAGAGAATTTTCTATTATTACTACTATTCAAAAATTTTATGTTATTTCTTCTTTAACAATGTTCATAATGCTAATTTATTGATGTCTTCATGTTCGCTAGTACCGTATACAACCAGATGGATTCAAACAGAGAAAGACACACAAGGAGAGTTGCAAGAGTAAGCTTGATCTAGAAATATTACAACAAGTACGTAGTCGTTTTCCATGCTTGACATCCTCATTTGTTGGGGACAAATGGGTTCGGGAGCTGCTTGTTGGACACCCAATGAGATTCAACATTTTCCGCATGAGTCTGGAGATATTCATTGATCTTTTGACAGAATTGAACAGATTTCATTGACTTCATGGGCCTTCAAGAATGACTTCACGAGAAGTATTAGCGATAACAATTTACATATTATCACAGAATGAGTCAACGCGAGGAGCAATGAAAAAATTTCAACACTCCAAAATATTTAGTAAATACTTCTTAGTGGGTTTGGAGGCACTTGTGAGCTTATCTTCACAAGTCATAAAACCTACCGATCCTTTGTTCAAACAAACTCTTGAGATTCCACACAATGCACGATACATGCAGTCCTTTAAGATAATTTGTCAAATTGATTCCACTCAAATTTAAAAATGCATGCTGATCATTTAAAACTAGTTTTGATTTGAGTAAGATTGCATTGAAGCAATAGATGGAACCCACGTCGAGGCACGAGTTCCAAACAATGAGGTCACATTCATTGGATGTTGTGGGTACTTCAATGGTTGCTACTTCCCACAACCTTTTGAAGGGTAGTGCGCACGATTGGAAGGGTAGTGCGCACGATAGTAGAATCTTTAAGCTGCAACGCAAAATACCCATGGCAACTTCCCACAACCTTTTGAAGGTTCGCATGAGCCCCAAATACTCTCGTGTTTCACTTTAATATTCATACTAATTATGCAATACATTTCAGTTAAATATTATTTAGTTGATGTTGGATATTTGTTGCAGCGAGAGTATCTCAAACTCTATCCTAAGACGAGATATCACATACCTGATTTCAAGTGAGCTAGTAATGTAACACACGACAGAAAAGAGTTGTATAATAAAAGACATTCCTCTTTATGCGGTGTCATTGAAAGAACATTCAATGACACCACAACCAACACTAGAACCGACACCACCAGCACACCAAAACACCCACAACCAACACTAAAACCCACACCACCAGCACACCACAAAACCCACACTAACACAAGCACCCACACCACCACTACACCACAAAAGCCATAAGCATCACAACCAACACAAGGACACACATCACCAGTACACCCTAAACCACAAGCACCGCAGTCACTAGCACACCACAACCAAATGCCACACGCTGATACAACAACTACTAGCACAACAATGCCAACAACATCATTGCCACAACCAGCAGAAGAACCCACTAGACACCAAAGCCATAGTCAAAAGAACCACCAAATTCGAGCAAGCAAATTCATGCCACACAACCACATCCACGGCCAAATTCGATCGACACACCCACAAAGCCAAATTTGGTGGTTCTTCGACCACACAACCACACCCACACAACCTCAACCACAACAAATTCAAGCCATACAACAAATTCGAGCTACACAATCACACCCACACTCACACAGACTCATCCACAAAAAATTCAAGGCATGCAAGAAATTCGAGTCACACTACCACACCCACACAACCTCATCCACAAAAAAATCGAGCCATAAAACAAATTGGAGCCACACAACCACATCCATGCCAAATTCGAGCCGCACAACCACATACAACACATTCATATCACCAAACAACATTCACATCTTACATAACAAATCCAACGAACAATCACACTTGTTAGAAAAGAAAAAGTGCTTACCGATGAGGAACAGAGGAGGAAGATGAGGAAGATGAACCAGGCAACATGAGAAACACGGGAGAAGATGAGGAAGAGGAACCAGATTGCGCGAGCAACGTCAAAGAAGAGGAAGAAGAGGAGAAGATCACAACTTCCAGGTTAAGCACGGGGTAAAGCCAAACAATTCGAGTTAGGGCAAGATAATAGAGGGCACGAGGTTAAAAAGCCGAATGAGGACGCTGAGCCGCGACGTTGGCAAGAGCGCCTGCGTTTTGGTTAAAACACGGCAAGCCGCGGCGACACCGTTGCCCCAAACAATCGAAAAACGTTGCGCAGTACTGCATTGCAGCTTTGTCGCCGCCCCAAACGGACCATAATTCCAGATTTCTATCTAAGTCAGTCATCGGGGGTTGTTTATAGGGTTGTATCCGACGACGAGTGGTACTCCGGTTGTATCTCATTCGAGGTGATAACCTTCTCCAAGGCTTCAATTGGTGCTACGTCTGTAACTCAATCACGAGAGGTTATTTATCCCATTCAACTCCTCGAAAACCCCATTTGCAGCAATCCCCCTCGCTGTCGCAAGTCTCGGACAACCCTCCCTCACGTATCCCACAGCTCGCCACCTTTCCCTTTGTCGTCGTCAGTACAATCTTCGCAGCAACCACCAAACAAACAACTTCCTCTTTTTTTGCAACCGCCCACCACCTAGCTCCCTCACATCTTGTTGCCATCCCTTGTCGTCTCCTTCCAGCACCCAACCAATCCCTTTCCTACCGCCTCTCTATTGTCCCAGCCTCACAAAATCCCTTCCCTCACATCCTAGATGTTGTTCCAACCTTACCGAATCAGCTCCCTGCCACTTAATGGTAGTCCCAACCCACACCCCACACTGCAGTTCCCAACACCCAACCTTCTCTCCGCAGCCGACCAACACTCCCCTTCCCGGTTGCACCCACGACCAACTCACAACCTCTTTCATCGGTCACCAATCTTGGGACCCGCTTTAATTGGGTTCGTTAGTGTTGTGTGTCTATTATTTTATTTCATTTTCATAGTGAACTTGTAACCGTTTATTTGCTTCGAATAATAATTTCTTTTTTCGTTGTGATTTGAGTTAACTCTAATATCATTTGGTATCAGAGCTACACCTAACCTTAGAGTTTCCTAGCATCCACGCACAACCTCTTTCATCGATCACCAATCTCGGGATCCGCTTTAATTGAGTTTGTTAGTGTTGTAAGTCTGTTATTTTATTTCTTGTTCATTGTGAACTTGTAACTGTTTATTTGCTTTGAATAATAATTTCTTTTTTCGTTATGGTTTGAGTTGACTCTAGTATCATTTGGTATCAAAGCTAGCATAACTTTAAAGTTTCGTAGCATCCACCCTTACCCAAAGTCATCTCTACCAAAATCTTTCTTTCCCATTCCGAAACCCTAGCCAATTTTGACTAACCTTAATCTCCCCTTGCTCATTTTCAAAATCATAAACCCCAAATTAGTTCTCCCTACAGTTTTTTTCAACTCTCAACCCTAAACCCTAGCCATGGTACCAAAGAGATAAATGCCCGAACCTACCCAGAAAGAGATATAGCGAGAGAACTGTCAACTTCAGTAGAGGCTTATGGATATTAAGGATGAACTCTAGAGAGAGAATACCCTCGAAAGGAATCTGGAGAATAGAAGGGGAGTACGAAACGAGTATATAAATCCCTTCTATGGAGAACTTTTGTGATGAAAAAAATCATCCACGACGCTTTGGAATCCAGAGTCATAGGAGGCTGAGAGAAGAGCCAACATATGGAGAAGAGAATTTGAACATTAAGCGGGAGATCCAGCGTTAGTTCCTGCTAGCTTCCTAGAGACAGAAGATTCAAACTCTAGCTTTGGAAGTGGAGAGACCACATAATCGGGAGACCACCAAGTCATATAGACACCGCTCAACCTCAGAATCTTACAGCCAGATTATACCCAGGAAATATACAAGCTAACCCTATCAATGAAAAGCCGAGTCAAAGTGGAGAACAAGTGGAATCAATCCACATTACTAAATTTGTCCCAGTCGGAAAGTGTTGCAAGTGTCATGGATTTTGGCATATTAAATCAGACTACACAACCAAGGGAGTGATCTATTTCATAGAACAGAGCGTTCTTGAAAAATTAAGTAATAACACAGTTGATGCTGAAGATGGTGAGAAAACAAAGCAAGAGGACCAGCTTCCAGTTGAGTAGATAAACAGTGAATTGGAAGAAGATGCAGACTTCAGCGATGATTCTTAATTTTAAACCAACGAGAAAGAGATATCATCGATTCCAATTGAGCGTAAGAAAGAGATTCCGACTGAGATAACAATAGTTGTTATAGAAGGTAGCGACTCTAACATAATAGGTATTCCAGCAGAGAATGAGATTATGTTGCCTCGAGCTAGCATTTTGCAGGCATTGATAATAACATCAACAGAACTGGTCTTGGATGTCCAAAGGATCTATGAATTTGAGGAGCCGATATCATACACAGGACAACCTCGGATAAATGAAATTCAGAACTTTCAGTTCCATATACTCATCCATGAGTTGCTCCTACTGAGGGAGGTCCCGCATGTTAGAGATGAGACCTTTTTGTGCCATGTCGGGAAGATTACATAGGAGTTATTTAAATGTTGGATTCAGCTTAGCATGATACCCATCATCAAATTTCCAGACAAGAGAAATGAATCTCATCCTAAAAATTTGTATTAGGAGCTTGACGGTGAAGTAAATTTTTCAATGGGATTCAGATCCTATCAGTGAAGAAAATGCCTCTCCTGCGTGTTTGCTAGTGATTGTGGTGCAGTCTGCCACAAATATCACCCCAAAGTTGATTTCTCCTCACATACTTGTTTATCAGCTATATTCCGCCGAGTACAAGAAGTAGAACAAGAAGCTTTCAGACTTAAGGGCTGAAGAGTAACATTACGGGAACATACATATATATGCAACTCCAACTTATAATGTGTCGAAAAAGGATGTATATTTATTTTATTAAGACGTGATTGGAATGACAACACTACATAATCGACCTCTTAGGGGATTGCAATCTCTCTCGTATCATCGAAGTGACAGGCTTGACTCTATGCTATACGAACCAGAAGCTTTGACTAAAGAAGTTGAAGCTCCCCAACCCCTTTTCCTATTTTAATCCCTTGCTTTTTTCTATTCCCTTCCTAATCATATTTCCTTCATATTCAAATTCATTCATATTTTAACTACTAGTACTTATTATAAATATGTTGTTTGTTGTCTTAGGGTTAAAACTTTTAATTAATTCAAAATTTTAGACTTCTGTCCAAGTCAGCTGTCGAGAGTTGTTTTCTCTTCTAGGGCTATATCTGATGACGAGTGACACTCCAGCTGTGTCTCGTCCAAGGTGGTGACCTTCTCTAAGGGTTCGGGTGGTGCTTCTATTGTAGCTCGATCCCGTGGGGTTATTTATCCCATAAAACTCCTCCAAAGCCCCTTTCCAGCCATCCCCCTCGCTGTCGCAACCCCTGGACAACCCTCCCTTAGATGTCCCGCAGCCCACCAACCTTCCCTTCATCTTCGCCAACACCATATTCTCTGCAGCCACCCAGGAGACACCCTCCTCACTGTTTTCCGGCAACCACCTACCACCTAACTCCCTCCCACCTTGTTGTCATCCCTCTTTGTCGCCTTACAACACCCAACCAACCCCTTTCCTGCCACCTCTCCCTTTCCCCGCATCCTAGATGTTGTTCCAACCTTACCGATCAGCTCCCTACTATCTAATCACTGGTTCAGCCCACACAACCCCCACACAGTAGTTCTCAACCCCCAACCTTATCTCAGCAACCGGCCAATACTCCACTTCCCTTCCCGTCCGCACCCACAACCAACTCACAACCGCTTTCACTGGTCACCAGTTTTGGGATCAGCTTTAATTGAGTTAGTTAGTGTTGTGCGTTTGTTGTTGTATTTCCTTTTCATTGTGAACTTGTAACTGCTTATTTGCTTCAAATAATAATGTTTTTTTGNACGATATTCTCTGCAGCCACCCGACAAACACCCTCCTCACTGTTTTCCTGCAACCACCTACCACCTAACTCCCTCCTACCTTGTTGTCATCCCTCTCTGTCGCCTTCCAACACCCAACCAACCCCTTTCCTGCCACCTCTCCCTTCCCCCGCATCCTAGATGTTGTTCCAACCTTACCGATCAGCTCCCTACTATCTAATCACCGGTTCAACCCACACAACCCCCGCACAACAGTTCTCAACCCCCAACCTTCTCCCTGCAACCGGCCAATACTCCACTTCCCTTCTCGTCCGCACCCACGGCCAACTCACAACCTCTTTCACTGGTCACCAGTTTTGGGATCAGCTTTAATTGAGTTTGTTAGCGTTGTGTGTTTGTTGTTGTATTTCCTTTTCATTGTGAACTTGTAACTGCTTATTTGCTTCAAATAATAATGTTTTTTTTCTAATGTGGTTTGGGTTAACTCCGCTATCATGCCCGCTCCTTCAGAACCAGCATATTGTAATCACAAATGTTTAAATCTAAACTTTACTTTTATTACAGATAAAAAGCAATAATTAGATCTTCAGGAGAGAGTTGGGTTGCAGGTTGGAATTTGGAGCAAGAGTGGATCAATAGGGCAGCTCTCATTACTATTAACAATTTAAGATTCAGTTCACAATCAACGATTATTAGATCAACAACAGTAATAAGAGGACAAATAAAAGCTATCGCATAAGAAAATACCACATTAACTATATTATAAGATACAATGCAATGTTATGAGAAAAAGTTTTTGTAAAAAATGCATAAAGCTTGCAAATAATGCAATTATATGATAAACTGACGTAAAAAAGCTACTTTCATTAAAAAATGAACTATTATGCTATAAGATGGCATCTCGTAATACATAAGCCAAAATGGCCATTTAATTAATTTAGCAATGGAACTGAGAAAAAAGATATATATTTAAAAAGTAATGTAGAACATGCCTGTTCCCTCCCAGCAAAATCATTATCAGGTGTAAGAAACAGCATACAGTGGCACTCCTTCCTGCCATGAGAAATTGAAGGTATGATGGGGAGATACACATAAACTATATGAGTGCATTAAGGGAAAATAAAATATTACAGAATTGCATAAAAGTTCATGAAAATACCAAGTTTCTCTTCATGATCCTAGACAATCTCTTTTATACCCGCCATACCTTTTTCTAATCACCTCAAGCGCTACAGCCGAGCTAAAAAGCCTTTTTTATATTAAGGAACTTTACATACCTAGCACACAATTTTTATGTATTTATATATCTCACACCTAAAATTTCATATTTACATATATAGCACATCGGTGCTATATACATATGCACGAAAAAGTGTATTACACTTTTTAAAAGTTATAATAACAATATTTTTTATGTGATAGTAAAGATTTGAATGCTATGTGCATAAATATGAAAGCTTAGGTGTGAGACATGTAAATATATAAGAATTGTGAGCTATGTAAATGCCCCTAAAAGGGAGTCCCAAAAAGTTGGGTTAAGGCTAAAAATGATGATCATTATCATTATGATCAATAACGGCCTAGAGGTCATTGGTTTAAACCATAAAAACAACTATTTGAAGCAAGGATAGGATTCTGTATAAGATTGTGTACATCGTCGTCTTCTAAATCAAGCATTGTCAAGAGCCTCATGCCTTAAATACACCATCTCAATCTTCATGGAGGCTAGTGATAAGCGACCTCCCAAAATTTTTAGATATTTTAAGAATAAGTTTAAGAACTTTCAGGGAAATATCAAATTTTCCATGGAAAACAATACTTTCAGAAACAGGAAAATGTAATTCAAAAGAACACCAAATTCTAAAAATAATACACCTGCTTCNCTAAATATTTTAAGAATAAGTTTAAGAACTTTCAGGTAACTTCCTGTTGGAAATATGAATTTTCCATGGCAAACAATACTTTCAGAAACAGGAAAATGTAATTCAAAAGAACACCAAATTCTAAAAATAATACGCCTGCTTCAAGTAATTTTGGAAAACTAAAAATAGCAGGCTTTGAAAAAGGAGGACATTAACGTGAAACTTCTCGACTATGGCTAATAATTAATAGCCTGAATGAACTAAAGTAAATACATTCATAAAAAGAATAACCAACACTGCGTGATCCATGAAAAGTTGTTTGCATTAGTTGGTCTAAATCGAAAAAAGCAAATTGAATCAAGTAAAAGTGATTGGCTGTTTCTATTTATTAAACAATAGTATGAAGTTTTGTCTTAGGGTAAGAGTTATTTGGATTTCAGTCATATGATTGTTCTACAAAAATTCAATTAAACCAAAAAATCAAAATATCATGAATAAATAGCAAAAAATTTGTTTATTCTTTATGTTCTATCTTCAAAAAACCTAAATGCACTAACACTAAAGCCTCATGCAAGGAAATGATGACAAATCATATTGGTTTTGCGAAAAGGAGAATCAAAGTAGGGTTGATCGAAATTAATCGAAAATGCACTAAATGCCTAGTTCAAACTATATACAAAGAACTCATTTTGCATACATTCGAAAGTGAAGATAAGAAAATGCTTGGCGAAAGAAAATTGTAAATCGCTTCATTGTCATCAACATGAAGAAAGGAAAGTTTTAACGTCCATTCTCTAAAGTGACTATCCTTGTGAAGCTGTCGCACAAATAATTATTTATAAAATAGTTATTTAAACTACATGGGCGAAATTTCTTGATAATCAATCACATAATCATATCAAATGTTAAAACTATGTGATTGAATATTGAGGCATTTTCGTTCTTGAAGTGAGGTGTAAGACTCGAGGCAGTTTGAGGCATAAGCCTCAAAATTTGAAATTGCGCAAGTCAAAATAAAGGGATAAAAAATTATATGTACAACAACAACAACAAGCCTTTATCCCACTAAATGAGATCGACCACATGAATCCTTTTGCTCCATTGGGTCATATTGGGTGTCATATTTCATTTAAATTAAATAAATTAAGATCATTTTTTTTGTATAACATGCCTAAGTTTTTCTAGGCCTATATGTGCCTTTCTTAACATAAGTCGAATCTAAAACATCAACTCTCCTAATCGAATCATCAAATGGTCGACGTTTAATGTGACCAACCCATCTAAGACGACTCTCTCTAATTTTGTCCGTCGATGGAGTTACACCAACCCTATCACGAATATATTCATTTCGCATTTTGCCTCTAAGTGTAAAGTCACTCATCCACCTAAGCATTCTCATCTCGGCAATACTTAACTTAGTTTTATGCTTCTGTATTAAAGGGCAATATTCTACGTCGTAAAGCATTGCAGGTATCAACACCATCTTATAAAATTTTCATTTCAGTCTAAGCGATACTTTTCTATCACACAATAGGTCCGAAACATTCCTCCAATTCAACCAACCAACTTGAATTCTACTAATAACATCCCCATCAATATCATTATCATTTTGAACAATTGACCCGAGATATATAAAGCGGTCACACCTTATAATAATTTGATCACCCATAGTTACAACTTTGTCACTAGAGCTATTGCTACTAAAATTACATTCCATGTATTCAGTTTTAGTTCTACTCAAACGAAGGCACTTAGAGTCAAGTAGACCTCCATAATTCAAGTTTTTCCTGAACTATTTCTCTAGTCTTATCCATAAGAAGAACATTATCAGCGAAAAGCATACACCAAGGTACATTCACATGTAAATGTCCAATAAGAGCATCCATAGCTAAAGTAAAAAGATATGGGTTTAAAGCCAATCCCTAATGCAATCCAACTGAAATAGGAAAATGTTTGGTCAATCCTCCTGTTTGAACACAAGTAACAGCTCTAGTATACATATCTTTAATGACTTGAATATAAGTTATATCAGCAACTTTCTTCTCTAGAACTCTCCAAAGAATATTTCTTGAAATCTTATCATAAGCTTTTTTCCAAATTAATAAAAATCATATGTAAATCCTCCTTATTCTCTCTGTACTTCTCCATCAAACCTCACTAAATGTATAACTTCCATAGTAGAACTGTCCGACATAAAACCAAACTGATTATGAGATATCTTTATAGTATGTCTTAACCTATGTTCTATTATCCTCTCTCATAAATTTAAAGTATGACATCAGCTTAATTCTTCTATAATTTATACACTCATTTGCATCCCCTTTATTCTTACAAATGGGAACCAAAATACTCTCCCTCTACTCCTCAGGCATCTTTTTAATTTTTAAAATAATATTAAAAAGTTTAGTAAACCAAGAAACTCCCATATCTTCTAAATATTAAAGTTTATCAAAATAACTCACCCGCCTATGTTGNGTCTCATTATTATTAACAATTTAAGATTCACTTCACAATCAACCATTATTAGATCAACAACAGCAATAAGGGGACAAATAAAAGCTATCGCATAAGAAAATACCACAGTAACTATGTTAAACGATACAATGCAATGTTATAAGAAAAAGTTATTGTAAAAAATGCATAAAGCTTGCAAATAATGCAGTTATATGATATATGATAAACTACGTAAAAGAGCCACTTTCATTAAAAAATGGACTATTATGCTATAAGATGGCATTTCATAATACATAAGCCGAAATGGCCATTTAATTAATTTAGCAATGGAACTGAGAAAAAAGATATATATTTAAAAAGTAATGTAGAACATGCCTGTTCCCTCCCAGCAAAATCATTATCAGGTGTAAGAAAGAGCATACAGTGGCACTCCTTCCTGCCATGAGAAATTGAAGGTATGATGGGGAAATACAAATAAACTATATGAGTGCATTAAGAGAAAATAAAATATTATAGAATTGCATAAAAGTTCATGAAAATACCAAGTTTCTCTTCATGATCCTAGACAATCTCTTTTATACCCGCCTTATCTTTTTCTAATCACCTCAAGCGCTACAGCCGAGCTAAAAAGCCTTTTTTATATTAAGGCACTTTACATACCTAGCACACAATTCTTATGTATTTATATATCTCACCTAAAATTTCATATTTACATATATAGCACATCGGTGCTATATACATATGCATGAAAAAGTGTATTACACNCAAAATCTAATATGACTCTACATTCTTTATTAATCACTCTAAAACTGTAGCCATAATGAATATTTCTAAAATATTCTACCACACTACCTACATGTCTATTTAAATCTTCTCCAATAAAAATTATTTCTTCAAGTAGTGTCATTTGTATCAATTCTTCTATGTCATTCCAAAATTTTTCTTTAGAACCTATATCTAAACCTACTTGAGAAGCATAAAGACCTATAATTTTAAAATCTTAGTATCAACAACAATCTTAGGAGCTATAATTTTATCTCTGATTCTATTAATTTTTACAGCTTTATCTTTCAAACTCTTATCTATAATTACACCTATACCATTTTTAGTGAGACTCTTACCTGAATACCAAAGTTTAAAACCTAAGCTATCAATCTCCTTAGCATTTTCTCCAACTCATTTAATTTCTTGAGTATTTAAGATATTTATATTTCTATGAATCATAATATCAACTAATTTCATTAATTTACCAGTAAAAGTACTTATATTTCAAGATTCTATCTTAATATTAGCTTCATGGACTAACTTATTTACCCATGTCCGTCCACAATGTGAGAACTCTTTGTTATTTAACACTACACCCAGACGTCGGTGTAGTGGTTATTGCACACTTTTCACTATATTCAGATCATATAATGTGTCGCTTCCAAAGGACGCCCTAGCATTTACACAATGATTAAAAGGATTCATGTCGTAATTTTTTGATAAATTTTATGCTGGTTGTCGACTACCTAACGCAACCCTCCATTTTTTACATCTGAGGCTTGGGACGCGGCTAGCGTCATAAATTACAGATATATTAAATAAAAACATTAAAATCCTAGCATGATAAAAAGTGACAAATTGTGTTTATATGAAATAATAGATTGCGTAAGCAACAAAACATTATGTAACAACTTGCACACAAAAAAATATCATTTAAACATTAACTAATCAAGTCATCAACCTAACATAAATCATGAAATGAAACTAACAAAATATTAAAGACAAAAGATGAGTTTAACATAATAGACTTTTTTCGCTCCAATTGTCCAACTAAAATAATAACCAAAGATTTAAATAAGAAAATAATAAATAAAAAAAAACAAGAGCAATAGGTGAAGACAACAATAGAAGTAGGTCATGGCAACGACGATGGCAGGAGAAGCAAGTAGGTAGCTACGGCTAAAGCAGAAGCAACGGAAGGCTGTAGCAGAAGAAACAACCGGCGACACTAACAGAAGAAGCAGCAAGCAGCGATGATGGAAAAAGCAACAGACGGTAACAATGCCAAAAGCAACAAATAGCGATGTTGCGAAGCCTACTAAAGAGAGAAAAGCACTTGCGCATGGGAGTACAATTTTGATTTATATTTGAACAATCTAATATATGAAAAAAAAACTAAGCACAAGAAGCACGCGCCTCACAACATTGAGGCGAGGTGCCCCTCAAGGAGTGTCTCGACCAATGTAAGATATAGCCTTGCCCGAGCTGCTCGAGGCATACAACTAAAATTGTTTTCTTATAGAATTGTGTTGAGGTGCCTCTGCACTCTCAGATTGCAAATTTTAAACAAAATTCTAATTTATTACCAGAGACAGCTAAATGTGCCTTATAGAAATCCAAAGTACCATCAGAACAATGCTTGATAGAGAAAACCCATTCTCAACCAATGGATTTAACATTGAGCGAACAATAAACAATCTCTCATATATGAGTATCCTAAAGAGCTTGAAGCTCTTTAACCATACCCTTCTTCTACAATCATTTTATTAGAGATCATCAAAAAACAATAAACAAATTCTAACAAGTTAGCTCAGATGACAAATCAATTTAAACAGACTTAGATTATAGATGTGGGCCGAGAGGTAATACAGTTGAGCGTAATCTTTCATACACAAATCCTAGTTTATATCATTCAAAACTAAAATTTAATTTAGCAAAACTAGAAAAAGCATGAGTAAAGAAAAAAAAAAAGGATGTTCTAGGATTACAAAGGATGGGAGATGCAAAATCATTTGAAGCATAGATCATATCAAACATAGAAGTATTAATGACAATAAATACATATTTAATTAAGCTGAGAATTTATGACATTCAGGGGTTTAATTACGTAAAAACAAATACAAATAAATGTATGCATTTCATGGAAATTAGGATGTTAATAAAAGATAATTAAAAGTTAAATTTCAAGGCACTAGAAGTTAATCTATAAATTAAATAAATTTTTGTGGTAGATTTTTCAACCCAAAATTAAGGAAGAGCAAGATTCTAGTATGAATGTTAATGCATAATCTAAGAGGTAGTAATTCTCATGTTTAGGAACAGTATTAGTTGAGATAAAAACGTCCATGATAACTAAAAAACAATTCTCATATTTTTAAGATCATAAAATTCAAGTGGCATATGCTTAAAATCAAGAGTTAGATCTTAATATATGGATGTGAGACGAGGATCAAGTATCAACATATGCTCATATTTCGAACGAAGAAAATAAATTAAGGTATATGTGCTATAATTGTCAATGAAAATATTTATAATTTGCATATAATATAACAAAATTAATACCCTATACAAAATAATGAATTAAGTCAATGCAGTTTTGAGCATTACAATCCTAAGATGAAAAAGGAAGATTCTTTCTTTTCTCGACCTTGTATGCGGAGCAATCAAAGAAAAATTGAGAAGAAAATCGATCTCTATCACCCAACACATTGGAGTTTAATAAATGAGGAAAATAGTAGAATTTAAATGACCACATTGTTTGTACCATAGAAACACATTTTGAATTACTGTAATATAGAACGATACAACCTTAAAAATATTAGGATATACCACAAATAATCATCCAAATTTATGCAATTTCACAAGCATTTTTCATATCAATTGATCCTGCACAATGCCGCTACAATATGAAAAACCAAATCATAGTCATTATCAACCAATTTTCTACAAAAATAAGATTAGTAGAAAGCTTAAGATATAAGAGGGCATGTTTAAATAAGGAATTAATATCCCCAATGACTTCAATACACAACTATTTGAAAAGATGATGAACCACGATATCGTCAAATATTGTGAAGAAATAAGGTACCAGACAAATAATTATATACGCAATAATTCACAAATCAAAAGAAAGAGGTTGCATGCATACTTTACAGTTCTAAGGATGATAAGGCTTCAATGATCATAAGTTTAATCATTTCAAGGTAAGACATGATTTGTCCATAGTTGCTAAACCAACAGTTTGACTAGCAACACTTTGTGTTTAGAATTTAATTGTCAATTTTGTGGATGTGGATGCATTCATTGATAATGGACTCAAGCATCTTATAATAATTGTAATATTTCTTTACACAGTTGGTTGCAAAATATCCTTAGCCCTCGCAACTAAAACATTGTACACGTTGCATATCTTTTCTTTTGCTTTTCAAAGAGTTTGTATATACAATTACATTTTTTGTACACTTGATGGTGCTGAAATATGCTCTACATCAAACGCGGTTTTTAGTGAAGTAAATTTTTGAAGCACGCATTCAAACAAAGAAAAGGGCACAATTCATCAAATTAGAATAAGCTGAAATTTAGAATAATTTGTTATCAAAAACTGATCTATCTCGTTTTGGTTGTAAACTTCTTGGATGGCATAAAGTGATTTAGTAGATAACTTTGCATAGTCAGCCAATTCACTCAATAAATTTTAAAA
>JXCR01129510.1:749-23131 GCA_002079205.1 Phalaenopsis hybrid cultivar
TATATATATATACATATATATACATATATCCTTTAGGTTAGGACTTCCTGTGTGTGGCCAAATACCCCTCCGTAGAGCCGAGTGTCTCCCTTTGTTGTGAGCCTTAACACAAGTCCCGATGGGTCGGAGTCCCTCACTCCCCTTACTTTGGACTCCCCAGCTTTACTTGGAGAAGTTGGGAGGTCGAACTTAGCAAAGCGAGAGAAGCTTTGTAGCTGGCTTGCTTTGCAAAGTTTGGAAGAGTTCACAAAAATAGATAAAGCTTTGTAGCTATCCTATTTTACGACGCCTTGGAGAGTTTCCCCCTCGAAGATTCGGGGAGAAACTCCCCACATTTCCTCACCAAAGAAAGAGGCGGTAGTGCCGCACATCCAAGGGTCTAAACCTTAGGTCTCATAGGTGAGGTCGTTAGCATGAGTCCGGTTTGCTACCTACATGTTGGTTTGCTGCATAGTGCATTTTTGCTTGGTGCATGTTGCATTTCACTTTGCTTTGACTGGCTGCCCCGGCCCGGTGAGCATTTCACTTAGTTTCAATCGGCCGCCTCGGGCCAGTGAGCCTCTCACTTCGCTCCGATCGACCGCCTCGGCCTGGCGAGCCATCTTACTTTGCTCCGACCGGCCCCCGACCCGACGAGCATTTCACTTCGCTTTGATTGGCCACCCCGACTCGATGAGCATCTCACTTTGGTTTGACTGCCTCTCCAGCTCGGTAGATCGATCACTTTGGTTCGACCGACCACCACGGTCTAGTCGACTGATCACCCTCATCACTTTTGGTCAATGTCGCCTTGACACACCTCTTCAGGTCATTGCTGCTACGGTACACCCATTTGTTTGGGTCGCTGCCTCCACGACATGCCCACCTTTTCTTGGGTCACTGCCTCATGGTACACTGATCACTTCTGTCACATGATTATCTACATTTGCATTTGCATGTTTGCATAGGTAGCGAGCCATGCTCATTAAGAGAGTGACCCCGTGTTGGTCGCGATGTATTAACAAGCATTGCTTGCTGGTTGATCCCGGTGAGCAATGTCAGTTAAGTCATTTGGATTGACATGAGTATGACTGTGCTAAAGATCTAATAGATCTAACTTGTGTCACCCCTCTTCGTGACCCCATTTAGATCATTCAGATCTTTAGGGTGGGGTCGGTATGACGACCCCGTCAAAGTCATACTATACACAGGCCTACCTCGCACTTAGATATTAGGTTGACACACTTTTTGTTAGATGGTGTGCTAGGCTAGGATTTAAGGTGCTAGGTAGTCTTTTTGATGTCTGACTATTGTTCTCTGTTGGATTGGTTGCCCTAGTCAGTTATCTTTCTTTTACATTATGCTAGTGGTGTGCCTGCATGCTGCATATGTGTGGTAGTATGTTAGGACGATCTTCTGCAGAGAGCTATGCTTATTTATTTGCACACACACACGTACTGCTACAGGGGATCAAGTAATGATTTCTACCACTTTTGCTTGCAGGTGCTATTAGCTCCCCCACTTTTAAGGCATGACTCATGATACGTTATTTGCATATGAGCTTTTCCGCTTACACTTGTTTTCATGCAGGATTGAGTCTTTTTCTTTTCTCTATGTACCTTCAGAGTCTAGGAGAGTCTTGTAGTAGAAATAAGATACGGGCACGAGTTTCGAGTTGTTTGGCGCGAGAACAACGTGGAGGGGACCAGGAGTAGATGCTCGTGCCCCGTATCTTAATTCTGCATTTTATATTGATGTATAGAATTAGGACCGGGTGTGTATATGCGGAGTCTGACCACCCTTTTCTTTTCTGGGATATGTTGCCGACCCAGCGGCACCGACCTGTTTATTATTTTGATTTGGCTTGTTTTGCTTTTTGCATCATATTGCATGCCTGCACTTGCATGTGTTTTCATGTTTCTTTCTGTGATTTATCTGAGATTTCACGATATAATCATATTGCATGCCTGCAACTTTCTACAAAATCTTAAATAAAATATTCAAGATAATTAAAATTTAGGATTAAAATATTCAGGATTTAAAAATTGCAATATTTACTCTCCTGCATATGTTAATAGGGCCTCCACAATACTTAAGGACCGTTTAGATGACTGCATCATATTTGTATGTGTCGAGGAGGAGTCCCCTGCTTCTCCAACCTGACTGGCCCAACATACCTCTTTATAGGTGGTTGTCTAGTGCGCCTAAGGTGTTAGAAGGCTCCCTGACCCAGACAGGGTGCAAGTATTTTTTTTTGGAGCATTTCCAGCTTTGTAGCTGAACCTCCACTTTCTTTTTCTTCCTGATGCATCCTTGCCACTTTGACAGGTATAAGACCCACCTCTTGGAGCTCTAGCTTTTAGTCATAGGATAGAGTTTCTTTTCTTTGACCTTAGGGCTACCGAGATTTCTGTGGATGACACAATTCACAGATTACTGACCGGGGATCTCAGGACGTGTTGGGTCGACTACCTTCACGACCAAGTAGACTAAGAATCCTAGTAGCTGTGGATGACGGGTCCGTGGTACCCCAGCCCAGCTACCTCTACCTTTTAGGATCACTCTACCTTCCTTTTTGTTGAGCCCCTTTGAGCCCTGTCACTCATTGACTTCGTTGATATCACCTTGACGACTCGATGATGATGAGCTACCGACCATTTGGGATATGACGATTTGTCCTCTACCCTTATAGCCCGGACGTGCTTTGACGTGTTTGGATATCCCCGTTAAGATGAGTTAAGTAATTTCATGGGCCCCGTGTGTTGATGAGCCGCTACCCATTCGAGATGTGAGAAACTCACTCTCTGTCCGATGGCTTAGCGCAAGTTTTGAAGCATCGAGACTGTTCCCAAACAGAATATCATTCCTTTGAGTACCTATTGCCCCAGGTTCACCATAATCCAAGTGAAACTCCTTTTATCGAGAGTATTCTTGGGTACCCTTAAGATGTAATTAACCAAGTGGGATACGTCCCCTTGGGAGTGCTCTTGACCCCAAAACAGACACCTACACCTGAATCTCTGGTTATGGGTAGTCTACATATGTAATCTTTCGTGGATATCGATTTAAGGTGCTTTCGCCTGATCTTGTTTGGATGGACACTCTTAACTTATCCTCGCGAGGTTTACCGCACGTAGGCTCTCCACATTTTATGTTTTCTCTTATTTGTCGCATTGACGTATGTCCCTTTTTATTCGGTTCCTCTCCTCTTTGAATCATTGATCTGATTCGGGAGAGAGATTTATTCGAATAGGGGAAGTATACGATGTTCGACGAGCTGACAACTCCTTATAAAATAAAAGAGAGAAAAACGAATGAAAACAAAATGGCGACCCTGCTAGGGAATCAGTCTCTCTCCCCATACTTGAAGTTTCACTTCTGTGGTTATAGCCTCTCTCCGTACAGTTTCACTCATATTATTGTGACCTGAATCTCTTTCTTTGAGTCACAGTTGAGCATTTTTGTGAGACCTTGATTTTCAGTCCATGTGTCAGTTGCTAGAGGTAGCAATTCGATGCATTCTGTCCCTTTCTCACCCTCGACAGTTCGGTCGCTGCACTATCACATGCATCAATGTCGTTGTACTTTATGATTGGTTTTCTTAACATTTCCCTATTTTCGATCATTGTCCCTTTTTGCCCCGCGACGCAGAAGAGCAGGAAGATGGATACGATCGCTACCGCCAGGGGAACCCTTTCCCTTCTATCAGAGCGTTGTATGTGCTCCTGAAGGTGTCACAAATTTCAATTCCTTCGAGCGCATTTGTGGGATTACCTTATGTGATCCTACACCCTCTGAGGCATTTTGCTCTGTGCCCTCTCCCTTAAAAGGGGAAACATGCATATTGAGTCGTTTCTACACCCTCTTAGACATTTGTTCTGTGCTCTACCCCTTAAAAGAGGAGATGTGCATGTTGAGTTGTTCCTACGTTCTCTGTGGTGTTTTGCTCTATGCCCCCCTTAAATGGGGAGTCGTGTATATCGAGCCATTTTTGCTGCAGTGGCTCGCATCGCACCCGCTTCTTTTGCTAAAAGGAGGTCGATGCTCGATAGCGACACGCCGTAGCACATGACGGTCTTCTCCAGACCCGTTCCTCTGTTTTCTCACAGATCTCCCTAACATAGGTAGGTGAGACTTTTGCTAGCAGTAGGTCTACCACTACAGTCATTGGTGTGACTTTGTCCCAACTCTCTTTCTGTTCCGGTTCCCCTGAGGATCCAACCGTCCCCCGATTAGGCAGGAAGGCCAGGAGGACCAGGAATAGATTGCTATGAATTCGACAGCTTGTCCTACATCAGGTCTATATAAATGTTCAGATTCCATTTCAAGGGGCATCTTTGGCCTCTGAATTGAGTTGTTGCGCTACTTTCCCGGTTGTGCAGACCACGTCCCCATCGGATGCTTACTAAGTGTCCTCCTTTGAAAAGGAGGAGTTATGCATGTGACACTTCTTTCGTTGTAGTAGCTCGTATCAGTGCTACCTTTTCCCTCGAGGAAGAGGGTAGTACCAGATGGTGATGCGCTGCAACACTCTTTGGAGCTTTCCTAGCCTCTTTTATAGTCCTTTTGTGTTTTGAGGATTTCCATCATCGCAGATGTTGCATTATTTAAGAGTGCTAGAGTTAATTTTTACGGTATTATCGTTTTAAGGTGTGGTATGTCCCCGCAATGACTCTCTTTTGTTCCGGACCAGGATTATGTTGGTATCCTGTTGGCTGAGAATCACCCTCTTTATCCTCTCGCGATGTGGACCGGGTCCCCGCTACGACTTATTTTGGTTCACGTCTGGGATCAATTCTTAAATTTCGTCAGCTGAGAATCACCTTTTTGTCCTTTGGTGGTGTGGACCGGGTTCTCGCCAAGATATGTTTTGGTTCCAGCATGGGATAATGCTGATATCCCGTCAGTTGAGAATCGTTTCTCTCCACTGTTTGGTTGTGCGGGCTATACTCTAGCTAGGATTGCTAGGAGGTTCTTTCCTCCTCAGGATGCAGGCTATTCTCACCATGCAGTCCGTGTTGTCACTGCTACAACGAGTTCTCTAACTTAGAATATCGTAGGGGTAGCTTCCTCTTTAAATGAAAATGTTTTTGCTAGTTTGATGACCGTCTCAGCCCCCGTTGTTTCGGGTTCCTCTGAGGTTTCACTTGTCCCCACATTAGACAAGGGCATCCAGAGGAATAGGAACAGACTGCTGCAACTAAAGCAGTTGACTCAGCCACAGGTTTTTATACCTGTTTGGATTTCGATTTCCCATCTACAAGGTTTGGGTCCTCTTCCTTGAAAGAAGTTCATTACCTGGATCCTTCAAACGTCATAACACACTTCCTTATTCCTCTTACCTTATAGGCTCTCATAGTAGGAGACTGAGGTCCAGCTGTCGGTCCATTATGAGGTCGAAATATTTACTTTCTGTTGTACATGCTACGAGACCCTCCAAGGTGTTGCATGGGACACTTGGTGTGGTATTTATTGCTATTGTACCAGATGTTGTGCCACATGTATCGTTGATGATCCTATTGTAGTGACTTTGCCTGCACTTGATGTGTCCACTCTTTCCATGAGCTAAAGAAAGTTTTGTGGCTTCCTCTTTATTGATGAAGATGAATTTGTCCTACTTTGATAAAGGGATATCTGGGGCGTACCCCTGTTGATTCTCACCATTTCTGAGGACAAAAGTTTATCGCCTTACTTCTGCGAATACCCTGTGGGTTAGGCAAACTCTTGCCACCATGTCTCTTGATATCCCGACGCTGTGTGTAGAACGACTTTCTACATTTAACGGTGAGGGATTTACTTGATTTTGCTTTGAACAGTGCTTATTCTACCTCTTTCGTTTATTAAGCACACCCCCGAAACCTCTTTATTGATGACATGTTGTATCGATTAGACCACCTTGCTAGTCTTGATGGATCCATTTTTAGCTGGGATACACATCTCCCAGACTGTTTTGAGAGTGCCTCATTCGATTTGAGCTGGTTTGCCTTTTGGCTAGGCTCTTGATGAGTGCATTTTTTTGCTAAGACCACCTTTGTCTAGAATTTGATTTAGTCAGTTACTCTAAACCTGACTAGGATTTGGTGCATCACCTATCCAGAACCTTATTGACTTTTTAGTCTATTCTTGGTGAAAGAGCATCATTTTGAGATTGATCCACCTCTCCCATATCCAACCTTATGGATTTGCTTTGTTTAACTTGATTGATTTTTATCACCTTGTATATAGTCATGTTGAACTGATTAGACACTTTTCCTCTATAAATCAGTCCATGACTCGTTGGGATACCTCAATATCCGATGTTTTTGGTTAGATCCTACTAATCTAACAGAGATATCTCTTCATCTTTTGATGCTCCGACTCAAATTTTTGGAGGTCGTTGAGATGGTTCTAAAAGGAATCTCACCCCTTAGTTGATATTGTCTTGGGTTCGCCTTTGATGATTCTTGAGGTTGAATCTAGAATAGATCTTGAGGATAAGCTTGGACCAGACCATGTATGTACCTTTTTAAAATTTGCAAATCCCATGGTTTGGGGGATTCGAACTAAGTGTTGTTGACCGAATCCCTTCCTTTAATGAACTTTCACCTAAGTTCTGAGAGTACCTCAGGGTGACTAGATGGGTGTCATTGAGATGTGAGTAGTTTCAGATACTATTTATATCTCTTACTTTTCCATTCAGTTAAATCGATGGAAGCTTGACAAGTAATGAGTCATAAAATCCTAAGAATCGTTATTTGAGAGATTTTTGAGTCAGAAGAAAATGTTATATAACAAAAAGAAGCTAACCAAAAATAGCCATTCTCAGGAAAATAAAAAAATGTGAAAGGCTTCAAAAAAGAAAAAAAAATCACTCAACACTCATGAGAAGCTTGAGGTGAGTGGAAAAATCAGAAACTTTAATATAAAGAACTTTCTGATCTCAAAATTCTCCTGATAAGATCCTTAGGATAATATGTTCAGAGAATTATTTAAGTGACATTGGGATGATCGATAAATCGGTAATGGATTTAAAGACATCTCTAAAATAAAAACCCTTCGTTAACACCCAGATACGAATGATGAGGCCTACTTAGGGTAAGGGTGAAAAGAATTAAAGGACAGGGGCTAGGAAAAATACTTATGGAAAATCCCACCTGGACTTGGATTTTGCAAAATCTCATATTTTTCATGGTATATCTGGTCATTATAGGATGGCTACATGAGAGCTCTTTGTACCAGATCAATTTTGCATGTCATGCCAAATCATTCTCGGTAGCGGCTTAGCCCGGGATAAAAAAAAAGAGATTCTGATAAGCTTTATAAAAAAATCTGAATGCCAATAATAATAATAAAAAAACATATGAATGACATGAGAGGCTCATAGAAGCTCCATGAGCTCTTCACCCACTACCTTTTTACGCTTTCTGCATCGACCCTCTGGGTCTGGTGGCCTTTCCTTTGGATGAAAGGCTTGTCGTCTCGTAGGCTCTTCACCTACTACCTTTACGCTCTACATGTTGACCCTTAGGGTCCGGTAGCCCTTCATCTGAAAATTAAGATATCTGTCATGGCTAATTGTTGCAAATGAATCTTATCCAACGCCCCTATCAATGGGCGATACTTGAAGAGATATATGGCTTATCCTCTTTTTCATGTACTCATTGTACTTTATGAGGAAAATGTATTTTGAAGTACATGCACTTTGTAATCCAGTTTTTGGAGCAATATAAAATGTGCATTTTCAGTTGTCTCTTCATTATGTGGACTCCTTATAGTTATCACCTTGCATCTATTAAAAGATCACTCATAAGTCACTACAGTTTCACGTAGAAGAAATCTTGTTTTTCTCTTAGATTTATTGCTGGCTCGCATTTCGGGCAAAGTGGAAGTCCTACGGGCAGCTTATACCTGGTGCAGCCACCAATCTCTATAAGAGAAGCCTTGTCTTTCTCTTACTTTGTCTTTCATCAATCCGCTCTACGCAGGGTTCGAAGACTACCACTTCTGCTAGTTGCGAGTATGGTTGATATACACGTTTCGTTCATCCTTATAAATGTGGAGTACATGCTTGTCCCCCTTGCTTTGAATGAATGCGGTTGGGATCCTTCGATGGAAGTGGTTTAGCTTAAAAGCTAAACATTTTTGTGGGTAGACCATTGTCATAGTCTAACCCCCATCTCTACATCCTCACAGTGTGAGCAATTCATATAGCTTTGTCGAGAAGAGGCATGTCGTATTAGCTACAACACTCAGCTTACCTAGCCGATTCGTACCTAAGTGGAGTACGTTCAAACCCGCATGAAAACCCCCCATTTGGGTCACATTGTCAGATGTGTTAACAAAGCCCCTTCTATAGGTTGGGCACTTTTGTTTCCCTTATATAAGAGCTACTATGCTAGTCTTTGAAGAATCCTCATTGGGGGACATTTTTATGAGATGAGCTAGTGTGATCATCCAATCACTGGGCCCGATTACTTTGTGCTACCCTTCTAATAAGAATTACCCTATCACTTTTTGAGGAGTCCCCAGTGAGAGTCTATCTTAATAGACTCCTGGCTAGGATGTCCTATGTGGGTTGGACCACTTAGTCCACCTAATTTGAGTAATTCACTGCTTTGCCAGTAGGCATGTTGTATTAGTTACAACGCTCACTTACATAGCTGATCCGAGCTTAATTGGCATCCTCAATGCCCTTTTGGATTGCCATGTTTTCCTCGACAAAGACTACTTTGCTTTTTTTGGAAGAAAACACCAGTGGGGTCTACGCTTAGTTGTGACTTATTAAAAGCACCTCGAGGTTGGATATTTATGCATCTGACCCTCCTTGATACCTCTACAATATTTTGATCAATTTGGCCAACTTTGTTCGCCACCTCGAAGTGTGTGTCGCACTAATTTGATCACTATGTAGCCTCAGTTAGTCCATACATAGGATGAGTATCTTTATGCACGCATAAAAGAATCGCTAACAAGGGTCATATGGAATTCCTAGTGAGGGATCATTTGAAATCCCCACTGAGAGTCACTTTGCTGAGATCATGCATAAGTGTTACAATGTTGAACCGCTCTATGCATCCATCACCTTTTTGATGCCTCTTCTGATTGGTTTGAGTTAGTTCACCATGTCAGAAAGAGATGTTTAAGTTCTCACAAAGCATCGGCAGAACCTTTAAGGTATCCCCAACGTGAGTCTTCCTTGGGTACATTTTAAGATCGCCTCTTCAGCGATTCCTTCAACATAGTTGATCTTCAGCACCATGTCTAGTTCCATGTCGTACTAATTTGATCTCCATGGTTGATCTTGCGTACCATGTCTAGTTGCATGTCGTACTAATCTGAGCTCCATGCTAGCTCAATTTGTCCATGCTTAAGTAGGGTATTCTTGCACCCGCAGAACTCCCCGGCGAGAGCTATATCGCTAATGCTCATGATGCACCTTGGTGGTTAGACCGTTATAGGTCATATAACCCTGTTGTTTTTCTCTACTACCTCAGTTAGTTCTGTCCACCATGTCAAGTGTCATGTCGTATCGGTGTAAGGACCGATCCATGGATCCTTAGTGAAATTACTTTGCTCGTGCTCACAAAAGTACTCTTATGGTTAGACCGTCCTGGTCATGTAACCATGTCTTCGTCTCGATCGTTTTGGTTGGTTCTTATCACCATATTGAGCAACATGTTGTATCAGCTTTACCACCGATCCATGTTTCATCGCAACACTTAAATGTTCGACTACACTCCGAGCATGTTACCTTAGGCTAATCAGCCATATACTTGCTCGCTTGATGCAGGGTCAGGATACATATCTCCTGTACCATTTTACATGCATAGGCAGGATACCTACCTCCTGTCCTATTTGATAGTTGACTTGGCCAATGCTATTCACCATGTCAGGTTGCATGTTGAACTAATCTTAGCTCTATGCTAATTCGATTAGTCCATGTTTAAGCCGGGTATTCTCACACCCACAGAACTCTCTAGCAAGAGTTACCTCACTCAAGTCCGTAAGGTTTTATGATGTTGGATCGCTTTGTTCATTTGACCCCCTTCGACACTGTGTTCGACTTGGTTGATTTTCATCACCTTGGTCAGGGACATGTTGCATTGGTTAGGACTACTTTAGATAGTCAATCGATCCGTGTCCGGTTGTGATATTCTGATATCCGATAGTACCGTAACATTGTGTAGGGTAAGGACCGCTTCGCTTTGCCTTATCAACCTATCTCGGATTGCTAGACTGCTTTATCCATCTAGCATATGACCCTCTCGAACCTTATGATTATCTAGTCGGTTCTTTCATGAGGGTGTCTCGTCTCGTGACGACCCTTTGGCTTCATATCCAAATACTACGATGTGCCTCGAGCCCTACAACCTTGGAGTCTGCTATGTTATGAGAACATCTTGTCTTTTGGCATTTTCGGCTCTATAGCCACCTGCAACGATGCTTTTTGGACCATACGACGCTCTAGTTAGTCCTTTTATGAGATCATCTTGTCGTTCAACATTTCGGGTTTAATGCTGGACTTTTTAGCCAACTTGCCTGCTTTTTGAAAGAGCGTCGTAAGGCCCGACTACAGTCCTCATGAACATAGCATAAGCGTTCAGGGTTCTAACACCTTGGTTGTTTCATGGTCACGCCTCTATAGCCTTTGATCCCTCCATTCAGAGCGGATATAAGTGTCAATTTCATTCCTCATGAATGACGTCTCGAGTTTTGGCTTCTCAACCATCCTACTTTAGTGCTTCTCGGACCACATGACATTCTAGTCGGTCCCGGACCACATGACATTCTAGTCGGTCCTTTTATGAGAACACTCGTCATTCGACGATTTAACTTTGTCGCCCGACTTCCTAGCCAACCTTTGCTACCTCTCAGGTGTGATGTAAAACTCTTAGTATTCATCACAGATGTAGTGCGGGTGTTGAGGCACGCACCTCGATCAGTTCGCTGGAGGGGTCGGAGTCTCATGGCTCTCCTTCCTAACTGATCAATGCGGACTAGTACTCAGAGGAGAGGCAAAGTCCGTGGGCATTCTCCTTTTGATCTAGTAACCTGTTACCGCTTAGTGAGCGATGTGAGGCCCCATGACAATCCTCATTAAAGTGACAGGAGGCTTCCTAGCCAACCTTCGTTCCTCTCATGAGCGACATAAAGTCCACAAGGCATTCCTCATTGATGAAGTGCGGGTGTTAATGTATGCACCTCGATCAGTTTGCAGGAGGGATCAGAGTCCTTTGGCACTCCTTCCTAACTGATCAATTCGGTCTAGTCCTCAGATGTGAACTTTACGGCATTCCTTCTCAATCTAGTCAACCTGTTACCGCTTAGTGAGCGATATAAGTCCGATTGGCATTCCTAATTAAAGTGACAGGCGACTTAACAGCCAACCTGCCTTCTATATATGAGCGACGTGTAGCCCGACAATCCTAATTGATGAAGCACATGCATTCGAGGGTCTAACCCCGCAGTGTTGTGTGGTCATGAACCTACGACCTCTGAACCACTGATTTGAGTCACGTCTCTATGACCTCTGAACTCACCCTTAGGTCATGTCTCTATGGCCCCTGAACCTATTCGTAGGTCATGTCTCTACGACCCCTGAACCTACCGGGTGTGGTCATGCCTCTACGACCTCTGAACCAATTTTTTGGGTCATGCCTTTATGGCCTATGAACCCATTGTCAGAGTGGATGTAAGTCCCATGTGCATTCCTCCCCATACTCCTAGAAGTAGATTTGGTTCTCGTGTCTTTTCCTTCCTAGGGTACTTAGCTCTTTTTGATCGCTTAGGCATAGTAGCTTCATTACTAACCTTGACTGCGCAACCCACTTGTTGGAGGTCCGTTGTTGGCATCAGTTTTTGATGTCACAAGTGCAGGGTGTCCACCTGCCTGACTCAGGATAGTTTACGGTATGTCTGTGACGTCCGATAGTTCAAACACCCACCCGAGACTTTTTCGATGAGTGTTGAGAGGCACATAGTCGGGGTCATTCTGCTAGGCTATGCATTTTACTTAGGTGAAGGCTGGTCGACATTTGGCACGTCAGACGACTTTAATCGGGCCAACATATATTATGTGAAACGTCACACGCAATTTTGGCTTGAAATTGGCACGATCGCTTGACGAAGTGGTCTATATGACCCCAGATGATGAAAGAGACCCCACTAATGAGTCCGGAGCGTCGATTTCACTTATGGAGGAAGTCTACTTTGCTACGGCTTCAAGGGCGGTGTGAAAATGTGCGAATTATCATTTTGGACATGATAGTTAAAAAAATGATCCAAATGACCCCGAACGATGAAACAAACCACGTCGGTGCGTCCGGAACGTTGATTTTAGCTAAGGACATCCACTTTGCCGCGAGGACATGTACAGGCTAAAAATGCATGAATAATAATTATAATATAATAATAATAATTATTATATTATATATTATATAAAATAATAATCTTACATATATAAAAAAAATCCCTCGCTTCTGCCCTCTCTCTCTCCCCCTATCGCACGTGAACAACGCCGCCACCCTTCCTCTTCGCAAAAATCCTAGCTCTAGGCTATCCTCGTACTCGAGCCCTCGCCGACCGGCGTTCCTTGCCGGTGAACTCGCCGCCACTTCATCCCTCTGGTGAGATTCCTTGGTCGATCTCCTCACGCTGCCTGACCCTCCCTCTCTCACACAAGAAGGTGCCGAAGGCTTGCTCGAGCTCTCTCCTTGGTGCTCCTTCCTGGGTCTTCCTCATCGCCGGTGAAAACTACTGTTGCCGACCACTTTCGCCAAGATCTCCAGCTGCTGGCCTAACCCGCTGCCACCTTCTCTTCTCCTTCTCGGCCAACCTTTCCGCCTGCTCCTCTCTCACCGGTGACGCTTCACCGGCCCTCTTCATTGCTGGCTACCAGATCTGGCCAACATAAGCCCCTTTCTAACCAGATCAAACCTTCTAGCCTTCTTTTGTGCTTCGCATCTGCAACACCTCTTCTCGACCTCCTTCCCACATGCCGAGCCTTCTTCGATGTGCACCTCTTCTCGGACATTTTGTCGGAGCACCTCGATGTCGACGGACAATGACGACACATCAGCTTAAGGAGGCTTGGACATCTTTTCCATTACGAGGAAGGATTCCCCTCTTTCACCGTCGGCGAGCGATCCTCTCTCGCGAAGGTACATTTTTTGGGGTCGAACATTTTTATATGCTAAATTATTTATTTTTTGGTACTTCGCATACCTCACTGACTCTTGCCCTCATCAGGGCTTTTTTTATGTCTTGTGCATGTTCTACGAGACACGCTGGAGCATGGGTCGGACGCAAATGAGCTTGGAGCAAGCAAAGAAAATGCGTCCGCAATTGTCACTGTGGTGAGATCCTCTAAACACCTAGCTGCCTTAGGATTAATGGTGTCTAGGCATGTGGGCTCGATCACCCACACGGGGTGCGTGTGCCGGCGTGGGTCGACGCAACGATGTGCCTGTGTGATGGATTGTTGGATTTCGTAGAGCTATCCTTTAGGTTAGGAATTCATGTGCGTGGCCAAATACCCCTTCATAGAGCCGAGTGTCTCCCTTTGTTGTGAGTCTTAGCACAAGTTTCGATGAGTCGAAGTCCCTCACTCCCCTTGCTTTGGATTTCCCAGCTTTACTTGGAGAAGTTGGGAGGTTGGACTTGGCAAAGCGAGAGAAGCTTTGTAGCTGGCTCACTTTGCAAAGTCCGGAGGAGTTTGCAAAAATAGAAAAAGCTTTGTAGCTATCCTATTTCACGACACTGTGGAGAGTTGCCCTCTCGGAGATCCGGGGAGAAACTCCCTAAATTTATTAACCAAAGCAAGAGGCGGTGGTGCCGCACATCTAAGGGTTTAAACCTTAGGTCTCCCAGGTGAGGTCGTTAGCACGAGCCCGATTTGCTACCTGCATGTTGGTTTGTTGCATATTGCATTTTTGCTTGGTGCATGTTGTATTTCACATTGCTTTGACAGGTCGCCCCTGGCCGGTGAGTCTCTCACTTCACTCTGATTGGCCGCCTTGGTCTGGCGAGCTATTTGACTTTGCTCCAACTGGCCACCCCGGCTCGACGAGCATTTCACTTCGATTTGATCGGCCGCCCAAGCCCGATGAGCGTCTTACTTTGGTTTGACTGCTTCTCTGGCTCAGTAGATTGATCACTTTGGTTCGACTGACCTCCACGGTCCGGTCGACTGATCACCTGCATGTTTGTTTGCTTTTGCGTTATATTGCATGCTTGCCTGTTTGTATGTTGCATCTGGTATGTGTTAGCTTGCATGATCATTATCATGTGCATGTGTTGCACTTTTTTGGGCCGCTGCTGCTACGACACGCCCATCACATTTGGTCTTTTCCTCCTTGACACACCTTAGGGCTGCTACCACTACGCCAAACCCATTAATTTTGGTCACTGTCGCCTAGACACATCTCTTCGGGTCACTGCCGCTACGACACACCCATTTGTTTGGGTCGCTGCCTCCGCGACATGCCCACCTTTTCCTTAATCACTATCTCACGGTACACTCATCACTTCCGTCACATGATTGCCTACATTTGTATTTGCATGTTTGATAGGTAGCAAGCCATGCTCGTTAGAAGAGTGACCTCATGTCGGTCGCGATGCCTTAACAAGCATTGCTTGCAGGGTTGATCTTATTGAGCAATGTGAGTTAAGTCATCGGGATTGACACGAGTATGACTGTGCTAAAGATCTAATATATCTAACTTGTGTCACCCCTCTTTGTGACATCCTTTAGATCATTCAAATATTTAGGATGGGGCCGGTATGACGACTCAATCAAAGTCATACTATACACAGGCCTACCTTGCACTTAGATACTATGTTGACGTACTTTTCGTTAGATGGTGTGGTCGGCTAGGATTTAGGGTGCTAGGTAGTCTTTTTGATGCCTGGCTTTTGTTCTCTGCTGGATTGGTTGCCCTAGTCAGGTATCTTTCTTTTGCATTATGCTAGTGGTGTGCATGCATGCTGCATATATGTGGTAGTATGTTAGGGAGTTCTTCTACAGGGAGTCATGCCTATTTATTTGCACACACACAGGTATCACTATAGGGGGAGTAAGTAATGATTTTTGACCCTTTTGCTTGCAGGTGCAATTAGCTTCCCCACTTTTAAGACATGTCTCATGATACGTTATTTGCATGTGAGCTTTCCCGCTGACACTTGTTTTCATGCAGGATTGAGTCTTTTTCTTTTCTCTATGTACTTTTAGAGTCAAGGAGAGTCCTGTAGTAGAAATAAGATACGAGCACAGGTTCCGAGGCATTTGGCGCAGGAACCACGTGGAGGGGACCATGAGCAGTTGCTCGTGCCCCGTATCTTAATTATGCATTTTATATTGATGTACAAATTTAGGACCGAGCGTGTATATGTGGAGTCCGACCACCCTTTTCTTTTTTGGGATATGTTGCTAATCCAGCGTCATCGACCTGTTTATTATTTTGATTTTGCTTATTTTGCCTTTTGCATCATATTGCATGCCTGCACTTGCATGTGTTTTTCTTATTTCTTTCTATGGTTTATCTGGGATTTCACGATATAATCTAGGCTCATTAAGGACCCTAAATTGTAACTTTCTACAAAATCCTAAATAAAATATTCAAGATAATTAAAATTTAGGATTAAAATATTCAGTATTTAAAAAATTACAACATTTACTCTCCTGCATATGTTAATAGGGCCTCCACAATACTTAAGGACCGCTTTAGTTAACTACATCATATTTTCATGTCCCGAGGAGGAGTCCCCGTGCTTCTCCAACCTGACTGACCCAACATACCTCTTTGTAGGTGGTTGTCTAGTGCGCCTAGAGTGTTAGAAGGCTTCCAGACCCAGACGGGGTGGAAGTCCTTTTGTTTGGAGTGTTTCCAGCTTTGTAGCAGAATCTCCACTTTCTTTTCCTTCCTGAGGCATCCTTGCCACTTTGGTAGGTATAAGTCCCACCTCTTGGTGCTCCAGCTTTTAGTCATAGGATATAGTTTCTTTCCCTTAACCTTAGGGCTACCAAGATTCTCGTGGACGACGCAATTCACGGATTGCTGACTGGGGATATCAGGACGTGTTGGGTCGACTACCTTCAAGACCAGGTAGACTTAGGGTCCGAGTAGCTGTGGATGATGGGTTCGTGGTACCCCGACCCAGTTACCTCTACCTTTTAGGATCACTCTACCTTCTTTTTTGTTGAGCCCTTTAAGTCCTGTCGTTTCTTGACTTCGTTGATATCACCTTGACGGCCCGATGCCGATGAGCTGCCGACCATTTGGGATACGATGATTTGTCCTCTGCCCTTATGGCCCGGACGTGCTTTGACAAGTTTGGATATCCCCGTCAAGATGTTTTAGGTTATTCCATGGGCCCCATGTGTCGATGAGCCCCTACCCATTCGAGATGTGAGAAACTTACTCTCTGTCCGATGGCTTAGCTTGAGTTTTGAAATAGCCTTCCTTTGAGTACCTATTGCCCAGGTTCATGATAATCCACGCGAAACACCTTTTATCGAGAGTATTCTTGGGTACCCCCTAAGATGTAATTAACCAAGTGGGATATGTCCACTTGGGAGTGCTCTTGACCCCAGAACAGACACCAACACCTGAATCTCTGGTTATGGGTAGTCTACGAGGTATTCTTTCGTGGATATCGATTTAAGGTGCTTTCGCCCAATCTTGTTTGGACGGACACTCTTAACCTATCCTCACGAGGTTTACCGCACGTAGGCTCTCCACGTTTTATGTTTTTCCTTGTTTGTCTTATTGACGTATATCTTGTTTTATTCGGTTCCTCTCATCTTCAAATCATTGATCTGATTCGGGAGGGAGATTTATTTGAATATGGGAAGTATACGATGATCGACAAGCTGACAACTCCTTTTAAAATAAAAGAGAGAAAAACAAACGAAAACACACATCAATAGTAGATAGATCATAATAAGATTTGGCCACCTGATCCACCTGAAAATTACCTATTTTTAGTGTACATTTCATGATAATTTTATGTATATTTTTAATGATATTACAATTTAATGGAAGACATTTTGCATGTTTTTATCTTCAGGTACAAGAAATGAACTTTTAGCAAAAATATAGCAAAAACGGTCTCATTTGGAGTCAAATTGAGCAAGGAAGAAAATTATGACTTGACACTTTTTGATATATTTTTCTATGCTTAATGTTATTGATATTTATCACATATTTTTGAATGAAATTACACTTTAAATAAAGTTTATTTTCATGTCTATTTTGTAGGAATATCAATTTGGAGCACAATGGAGCTGAAACAGGGTGAAATAGAGTTGAAACAGAGTAAAATGGGGTGAAATGGTGGAGCTGCCTGCTGGGTGGTGCGTAAGTTCTCAAAATTGCAGCCTAGGAATCAGTGACGATGAGAAAATGGTGCTTAGGTGTCGAAAAATGGCGCTTAGGCGCCATAAACAGTTGGAGATGGGTTTGGATGACTTTTGGTGCTTCCAAGATGTTCTGGAAGGTCCAGATTGCTATGCACGCCCCTTGAAGTGGTTAAATGAACTAGAAACTTGGAGTGGATTTTAAATGAAGAGATGTGTCTTTTAGGGAGAAAGGGTGTGTCTTTTGGATGAAGCGATGTGTCTCTTGGAGAAAGTAGGGGTTTTTTCTTCTCTTTAAATTGGGAGGCTTGGCGTCTCTCATGAGAAGTAATTAGAGGAGTCTAGAGAAGAATTTAGGAAGTGTTATAGGAGGAGTTTGGTGTGAGTTTATGGAGATGTAGATTTCTCCATTTTCTAGAGAGATTGGTGAAGGATTTTAAGAGATATGAGTAAGGAAGTATAAGAGTCGCATGGATCAGCAGGAGACTTTATTGGAGAGATTTTTTGTCTTTCTTTCAGAGGGAAAAAATTAAGTATTATGTTCTTCATTATTTTGTAATTATTGTAAACACATTTTAGTAGATTTTCTTTGATTTAAATGAAGTTTTCTAATGTGTTTTATTTATGCTTCATAAGTAGTTTTCTTTACTCTTCTCTTTTAACCTGAAGTAGTAGCATGTGTAGGAAAATTTGTTTCATGATAGAGTTATTTTTATTTTCTTAGGTTGAGTAATATCTTCTTCGCTTCATTGACATAACTTAAGTGGCAATATGTTATGTTATAATCTGTTGTAAGTGAAACTAAGACTCAGGAGAGCAGTGATCTCGCAACGAAAGTGCGCTCACATTGTCTGGTTAGCTATTGCAAAATAGTATGGGCGACAATGCAAATTTTAAGGAAATATAATTTATGATCTGTCTATATTAGAAGCTTTTTAGAGCTAGATAGTTGCATAAAATTAATGGAATACTAAGCATACTTATATGGGGATAAGATTATCAAGCCAAGAATTAGAAGAGAACTAGAGGATATATTTCAAAATTATCTTGAGTTGAGAAATGAGGATATGGAGATTGAAAGACCAATGGAAGAAATTCCTAAGGAATTAGAAATACCTATTTTATCAGCCAATTTAAATATAGAAAGACCACATTTACCATATAATCATTACCAATGGGCTGCATTAGAAGATAACTTGAGACTAAAGAATATCCCAAAGGAATTTGATATAGGATCTGAATCATCTAGGGAGAATCTAACTCAAGATTTAAGAGACCTAGAATTATCATATAGCAATCCATTTCTTATGAGTTTTAAGGATAATATTAATATGCAAATTAAGAATACTAGAAGAAGAATATTGGATCTAGAAAGAAACCTAAGGAACAATAATTGGAATGAATTGGAGAAGTTGACTGAAAAATTGAAATTCGAGTATTTAGTAAGAATCTCATAATCAGAAATAGATTGGGTGATTGATTAGTGTTTACTTGAATGGAAATTTGATCCGGAAGAAAATCCTTTGTCGGGTAAGTGATGTTAAATCGAGTGCTCCATGGTTATCAGTGTGGTTTGATTTAGTATGAATGCAAGTCATGATTGTTTATGTTGTATTAAGTTTTCTTTAGTATGGATTGATCAGTTTGAATGATGATTGATGAATGTTTGGATTGTTAGTGGTTTGATTTCAATTTAATGAGTCATAAGTGAGGTGATTCCTTGACTTCTCTTTGTGGCTGGACTTATGTTTTTTCTTTGGTAATAGTTGGATTAACAAGTACATATCGAGTCAGTCCTAAATCAGACTTGAGGATTTATTGGAGACATCTTGAGTTTGGATATTTACAATTTCATCTCAATTTCATTACTTCCTTCCTCTGACCTTATTTTCATTTGGTAAAATTCATGACCTTATTTAATGAGTAACTTGAGGATGATCTTGCACTATCTTTATAACTATTATAGGTGCATACTTAAAGGAATAAGGGATGCCTGAGGTTGGTGCGCACAATCCAACATTTCAGGGATAATCATATCCATGAGATTACTCTATAAAATCATTTATAGGTACCCAATTTATCACTGTAGTGATTCCGTTAGAAATTGGAAGTAAGGTGATGAAATGCGTTGAGTTCAAAAAAGAATTAACCTCTTTTATCATGTGTGTTTGTGTTTGTGTTACAATAATATAAAGGACTTGTTGAACACTTAAATATATTTTCCTTTGTTGATTCATGTTGGGCTTTTTAGCCCTTTTTTTAGTTCAATTTTATTTTAGCATGTTTAGTTTAGATCAACTTCCTATTGCAAATTGTTCTGTCCTGATGAATACTTGTAGATGTTTCTGATATATATTTGTGGTAGATAAAATTTCTAAGCTATTCTTCTTCCTACTTATATTTTCTTTAACAAATGCTATACTTGTTAAAAATCAAGTTTAGGGGAGGAAAAAAATAAATTTCAAAATTATAATACTTCCTTTTAGTTTAATATTATTGAAAGCATGTTTTAGGCTAAAATGTTTTTCTCCTACTGTCATTCTATCCTGATTATGCATGTATATGAATTTGATTGGATGTTTTAGTAGCTAGTAGATTTATCTTTTACTCTTTCTTTGTGCTACATTTTATGAAATTGATTGCAGAATATTTAAAAATTTAAGTTTGAGGGGAGGAAGAAAAATGAATTTCAAAGTTAAAATTTATTTGTCCTATGTAGCTTGTATTTCATTTGATATCACTTTTAAAATAATTCGCAGTATATGGTGTTATCTTTAGGATGCTAAACTTTTGATTTTTAGGAATGATATATAAAAAAAACTTAGTAGATAAGTTAGTAAAAGGATGAAACTAAAGTAAAATAGTAGGGAAATGATTTTACTATTTATAGTGGGAAAAATTGAATTTTTTTGAAAAGTCAAAGATTTTTAGAATAATATTTTTTTAAAAAAAATTAGATTCTATGAAAATTCTTTTCCAAATACTAATACTATATTTTAAGTTAAAGAAAAAAATAAGTTTTTAACTTTAGAAATGGGATTGTGAAATTTAAAATCATTAAAGACCTATCCAGATATAGTAATTCTCACCTAAAAAAAAGAAAGGATTAAAAAGATCCTGAAAGGAAAAGAAAAATAAAAGAAAAGAAAAAGAAAATAAAAAGAAAACAAAAAAGAAAAATAAAAGAAAAGTATGAAAAAGGGAGGAGAAGCTTGGGAATAAGAGCTAATTAAAAATTGGTTTCGCTTGAATCTTTCTAAGGAAGAAAACTTAAGATCAATTCTTTGCTTAATTATTGAATGTATTAGTAAAAATTATTTTCAATATAGAATTCATAAATTCTGAAATTAATATTTTTCTAAAAATCCAAATTTTGGGAAATTTCAATTATGTCTGAATAAAATAGAAAATCAATATTCATAAATTTAATACTAAATGTTCTGATACCTTAGATATCATCTACTTTACTAAAAATTATTCTAAGTTGGACTACAACATTTCGAAAACAAATTTTTAGTTATCTAAAAAGTAAACCCATTACCGTAAGTTAACAATTTCTATTTTTAAAGTTATAGTGTTACTTGAGGACAAAAACATTTAAGGTTTGGGATATTGATCCATATGAAAATTACTTATTTTTAGTGTACATTTCATGATCATTTTATGTACATTTTTAATGATATTACACTTTAAAAGAAGGTATTTTGCATGTTCAGATACACAAAATTAACTTTTACAGAAAATGAAGTAAAAATGGTGTCATTTGGAGTCAAATCGAGCAAGGAAGAAAATTTCGACCTGACACATTTTTGATTTGTCTTTCGATGCTTAATCTCCTTTACATTTATCACATATTTTTAAATGAAATTACACTTTAAAGAAACGTTATTTTTATGTCATTTTCACATATTTTTGAAAAGGAGAAAAATGGGGTGAATAGTGGAGCTGCCTGCATAGTGGCACGTAGGCGCCCAAAACTGACACCTGAGCACCAGTGACGATGAGAAAATGGTGCCTAAGCACCAAACACTGGTTTCTAGGTGCCAGAAATGGTTGAAGACGGTTTTGGACGACTTTTGGTGGTTCTAAGATGTTCTGTAAGGTTTAGGGTTTTTTGGTGGTTCTAAGATATCACTACAATATTATATTTTAAGCATTTCATTCCTATACATTATCTAGGTCAATGCATGAGAAGGGTAGTCTTTAAGATCTCAAAATTCTCCAAACCAATTAATCCAGATAAGTTATTTTTAGAATTAATATTTGCATTTAGGATTTGTTGTTATCCTTACATTTAATATTTGCATTTAGATGTAGTTTCTAGATAAAACACCATCTTAATCAACCTTCTGACCTAAGAATTCATAGTAGTAGACTAGGGTTTCACTTAAGGGCTTTTTTACCTCGCTTCTCTATGGGATCGATACTCTAGGTTTTAAAAGAAAACCTTATATTACTTGAAATGATATATATACTTGCGTAGTAACCCTAGTGTGTAAACTATTTTCTAAATTTTTAACATTTCAATTTTACACACTGGCTCCTAAATTTAAATATGGGTCAAGTTCTTGGCCATCTTTTGGATGCTAAATTACTGCGTAATTGTGGGTCGGGTCACCATCCTAGCCATATTACTACTCTTTGTGCTAAAGTGGGGGTTATTGGGGAGAAGTGGGAGGTGTAGTTAAACTCTTTAAAACCCATTACTAAGAAGCGGGGGGCAAAATTAAACTGTATAAAACCTATTACTAAGGCAATTATTTTCTTTTATAAGAGATTATCTACATTCAATGAAAAAGAGATTTCCTCTAGGTCGACTGATACGCCTAAAATGTACTATTTTTCATTCTTCATTTTATAATGATATTGCACTTTAAAGATACGCTTTCTTGTGTTTTTGGTTGTAGGTACATCAAATTGAATAATTTGGAGTGAGTGGAGCAAAAAGAACAAAAATGGACCAAAACGGAGCAAATCGGGTCAAACCGCGGCACACCACAGCCAATGGGACCTAAACTGGACACTTAAGTGCCTGTCCCCTACTCTCCCCCACTCTTTGCTCTCACTC
>JXCR01129510.1:23171-59765 GCA_002079205.1 Phalaenopsis hybrid cultivar
GGGGGGGAGCGGCGCTTAGGCGCCGGTGACGATTTTCAACATATCTTCTAGAATATACCTCGGATTTGGACAATTTTTTAAGCAATGCTTTGTGCATCTCTTAGGTAATTCATTGGAAATGAGAAAAAAAGACTTTCTAGAAGAATTTGGGGCGGTTATATGGAGTTTTGAAGAGGCACTTTAGACATCATTTGGAAGATTCATTGAATCTGGACAGTTTTGAAGAGACACTTAAGCATCTCTTGGGAAATTATATAAAAAGGCTTGGAACTGTTTTTATAACAACTCTTAGACTCATGAATTTATTAAAAAAAGAAGAAGAAGACTTGGAGAAGAAGAGAAGAAGGCTTGGGCGTGAGCCCCAAGCGGTGCAACAAGGTGCGAGAGAAAGAGAGAGAGAGATTGAGAGATTTCTTATTTTCTTTTCACTTTGTTCTTGGAGAGGATTGTAAGAAGATTGCTTTTTCTATAAAAAGAGAGTTTGATTTCTATCAGAGATAAGTATTTTCATTTTATTTTGATATGAATTTAGTACTTTTTTTGTATGTTTTCAAAGTCTTGTTCAATAAAAAGTTCTTGTTGTTTCTCAATGTGTAGTGAGTAGTTTTCTTTACTCGTCCCTCTTGTAATGAATTAGTATGCATGTGTAGGATATAGAATTGAGTAGAGTGAGAATATATTATGATGATTTTACTTTGTTCTTCATTTAAATGTTAACTTGATCAACTTGCACGTTAAAATCTGTTGTGAGAACATGTAAGATCCAGGATGGTATTTTCTCAATCAACTGTGGTAGAATCACATGAGATTGTATGGATGAGAATGTAGCCACATAGTTATGTGTAAATAAATATGAAAATAATCTTTAAAGGGTGTATAATTAGAGGACTTTATAGTGATAGGTTAAAGCCCCTAATTTGGTCTATTGTTTTAGGTTTTGATGCGAGATGTTAGGCTCCAGGTGGAGGGATAATAGAGAACTCTAGAGTGAGAGCTAGTATCTTCCCTGCCTAGCCCATTTTCAAAACTATTCAAACTTTAGATTAACCAATGTTCTTTATAACATCTCTAATAAGGGTAAAGAATACAATTGCTCCTATTTATCACAATCTCTCTCACTACTTGTTTTACTTTTACACATGTCACTACTTTCATTGCATGAGGAAGAGTACTTTTAATATATTAGAAACCCCACTTTCTGATTTTCACTAAGTATTATAATTTAGAAGTAGAAGTAGTATTATAATGATAATTGTAGGATAAAATCAAAACTATACTTTTATAGACCTTCCAAGCTAGGGCATATTATTTTAAACTAGAATTTTTCTTAAAAGTCGCTGTGATTAACCTCGATCTCCGTGGGATAGATATTTGAGGCTTAATCAGGAAGCCCTATATTTCTTGATAATGATACGTATACTTGCATAGAATCCCTAGAAATGTAATTGAAATTTTAGTTTGCTTGGGATCAAGGTGTCATTACTGGGAATTAAAATCTTCAAGTAGTGGTGTCAACTTCTTAAATTCTACATATAAAAAAAGAATATCGGGATCAAGTTTTTGGCGTAGTTGTCAGGGATCACAACGGTTGATCTTGACTTTTAGGAGAATTTTAGTTGAAGTAATTAGACTTAGACTTGGAAATTGTAGAGTCGTAAAAAACTATTTTTGTGTGAAAAGTGTTTTCTGTATGAAAAGTGTTGTGAAAAAAACTATTTGTGTGAAAACAAGGTATTTGTGAAAATGTTCTATAGTGTTGAATATATATATATTTTTTTATTTGTTTAATTACTAATGTATTATTTGTTGTGTTAAGTATGCGAAACAAAGGTTATGTTTTATGATCATGAGTTAGAAAAAAAGGAAAAAAATAAAAAAACAGAAAGGACTTGAAAAAACTTGAAATGGAAATGCAAAACATTCAAAATAATAACTTAGAAAATCATCATAAATCATTGAGGGATTATGTAAATCCTATGATAGATGAAATTCACTCAAGTATACAAACCTCTGTCATTGAAGCTAACTCGTTTGAAATAAATCCATCGATTATCTAACTAGTGCAAAACAACCAGCTTGGGGGAACTCTTTCGGAGGATCCCTATTTACACTTATCAATTTTATAGAACTTTGTGCTACATTTTGTTATAACGGCATGTCAGATGATGTTGTTAGACTAAGACTTTTTTTCTTTCTCACTAAGGGATAAGGCTAAAAGGTGGTTATACTCATTAGCACCTAGCTTTATTAAAAATTGGAACAAGTTAACTCAGAAATTCTTAGCTATGTATTTTCCATCTTCAAGGACTACTAAAATTAGAAACGATATTATCTCATTTTGTCAGTATAAAGAGGAATCAATATACAAAACCTGAGAAAAATTTAAGGAACTCCTAAGTAAGTGTCCACACCATGCTCTGCCCATATGATTAATCATTCAAACTTTTTACAATGGGTTAGTAGGATCTCTTAGGTCTACAATTGATGCTGCCGCTGGTGGATCATTAATGTCAAAACCATTTGATGTAGCGTATGCATTAATTGAAGAAATGACTACAAATGAATTTCAATGGCCCTCTGCAAGGGAAAATCCTAAAAAAGTAGCCAATGTCATGATACAGATTCGTTTGCAATTCTTGCATCTCCGGTTGCTATAATATCAAGGAAGTTGGACAAACTAGGAATGAACCAGCCTCAATTCACTTCAGTAAGTGAGGAAAGTTCATTAGGGCATATGATTGATTCTAACTTATCATATGAGAATTTAAATACTCTAAACAACATGTATTCTAACTTTTACAACTCATGTTGGAAGAACCATCCTACTTTTAACTGGTATCATACTATTTGGGGTAGAAACCAACAATGGGAAAATAATCATGCAAATCCTATTGGAATTTGGAATAATCAGGGGAACAAAAACTATAGACCTACATATCCACCAAACTCTAACAATGATCAACAATTTGAGGATAAGAAGATGTATATAGAAGAAGTGGTATTGCAAATGGGAAACTAGTTACAAGGTCAAAATGCTGCGATTAGAAACATAGAGAATCAACTGGGACAAATTGCCAATTCACTTTGCAATAGACCCCAAGAAACACTTTCTAACAACACTGAGATCAAACCTAAAGAGGAAAATGATGAACAAATAGAAGCTGTCCAATTAAGAAGTGGAAGAGAGATAGAGGGTGTGGTTAGAAAAGAGAAAGAAGTTGTGAGAGAAACAAAGGAAACTAAAAGACCTAAAGAACATGTTTCTAAGGATCAAGAAAAATTAATATCTCCAAATAAAATCAATTTAGAAAGACTAACACCTCCATTTCCTCAAAAACTTAGACAGTATGAGTTGAATAAACAATTTTCAAAGTTCATGGAAGTACTTAAGAAGTTAACAATAAATATTTCTTTTGCTAAAGCTTTGGAACAGATGCCAAGTTATGCAAATTTATGAAGGAGATATTAAACAAGAAAAGGAAGTTTGGGGGTTACGAGAAAATTTCACTAAGTGAGGAGTGCAGTGCTATACTTCAAAAAAAGCTTCCTCAGAAACTTAAAGATCCTTGTAGCTTAACAGTTCCTTTTACAATTGGAGAAAGATTATGTGGCAAAGCTTTATGCGATTTAAGATCGAGCATTAATGTGATGCCTCTATCAATATTTAGAATATTAGGTTTAGCCGATATTTCTCCCACCACTGTAACCCTTTAGATAATTGATCGATCTATAATTTATCCAAAAGGGGTCATAGAAGATGTGCTTTTTAAAGTGGATAAGTTTATCTTTCCTATGTACTTTATTGTATTATATATGAAGGAAGATAAATAAAATCTAATTATTTTGGGGAGACCTTTTCTTGTTACTGGACAAGCTATGATAGATGTGCAAAAAAGAGAGTTAACTATGAATATTAATGACCATGAAACTACTTTTGATGTGTTAAAGACTATGAAAGATCCAGCTGAAAGAATAGTTGATGATTGTTTTTGGATGTATGAAATTAATTATTTAAGTAAAGACCATTTCCAAGAAAGTTTTGAGAGTAAGTTAATCTCATCAGTTGAAAAATCTCATGAACTTAAGATGAATGTACCCCATACAATTTTATGGCCTACCTATTTAGGGAATTCATCTACACCACCAGTCTTTATAGCTTCAAATTTGACTCAATCACAAGAACCTGAATTGAATGATAAAATCAGTAAAAGATCTTCTAAGAAAGAGTTATTCAAAATCACTGAATGGCATATTTCGTGGTATACAGACAAAATGAATGAGATTCTGATGCTGGGGCAACCAGAGTAAAAATTGGATACATCGGGTCGTCGATGTTATACCAAGCGCTTCGTGGGAGACAACCCATGGTTATCTTTATTATCTGTTTATTGTGATTCTTGTTATGTTGGATTAAATAAAGTGAGATGTTGAACTTTGATCTGTGTTTGATGTGTAAGAGTGGATTGGATTAATGTTGTGAGGTCATTCCTTCGTCATGGCTAGATTTGTATATGATTTCTGGTAGTAGCAGGTTGACGAGTCTGTTACGAATTAGTTTTTAACCGGAGTTGTGCATTACCTTGAATCATGTAGTGTTTGGACTTGAGACACTCCATGTAAACTCTATTACTTCCTTTATCTGACTTTGTCTTCACCGGGTAAGGTCATGAACTTACTTAGTGAATAACATCTGGATGAACTGCACTATGTTTACCAGATTGTGTATGCCTTAGACTTAGAGTAACCCTGAAATTAGTAACACATGAAGTAATTTTAGTCCATGGGTGATAAAGATACAAGGTTTTATAATACACCCACTTTATTAGTGTAGTTTCTTCCGTTAGAAATTGAAAGTAAGGAGGGGAAATGTGAGTAGAAGGGAGATCAAATTTACGTCAATCATTGTTTGTTTATGAATCTGTGAGTCTATGTATTGGAGTTTGTGTGTCTATGTTTGTAAGTCAAGTTAAATGAGTCTTTATAGATGACAAAACTTATCTCAATATTTTAAACTTGTTAGCATCCAACAATTCCTTTGAGAAGTTTAAAATGTGTTACTGTTTACTCTTCAGTTTGTACCTGTTCTACTATTTAAAATTCTTTTATAATGTTATGTCAAGCATTTTTTGGCTAGATTTACTTTCTACTGCAATATTCTATCATGTGTTTTTTGTTGATATTTTTGTAGGATGTATAGTAAATTGTAAAAGTGATCTTTCTCTGCCACATATTTTTGTACTTCATTGATACACATGTTTGAGCTTAAGTTTGGGGGGGGAAATAAAAATGTTTCAAATTTAAACCTTACTTGTTTTCAAAATTATTACAAATAAATTTTTATTATATTTCTAATGATTATTGTTATGTGGAGTCATCTTATGGATGTTAAAATTTTAAATATAGAAATAGAGTAGGAAAATTTAGTTTATATTTTTAGTGAAATGGGCGAGCCTACAGTTAAGGATATTTAATTGAGAACTTGGGAAAATAAATAACTATCTTTAGTAGGAAGAATTGTATTTTTAAAAAATTAAGGATTCTTATAATTATTATTTTCAAATATTTAAGGCTCTCTTAGAAAGTATTTTTTTTTAAAAAATATACATCTTTTCAAGTGAAGGAAAGTAATAAATTTTAACTTTAGAGGAGGATAGTGGAATTCAAAATTTTTTAAAGACTTCTCTAGATATAGTAAACCTCACATACAAAAAAAAAAAAGAAAAGAAGAAAAAAAAATAATGGATCAAAAAGATGCCGAAAAAAAAGAATAAAGTGAAGAGAAGCTTGAGGAGAAGTAAAGTTCTCGAAAGGGTTCATGAGAAGTAAACCTCACATGCAGATATATCACTTGAGCCTTTCTAGAGTAAAGAACTTTAGTAAATCTTAAGTCTAGAAAGTAAAGTTCATAGAATCCGAAGTTTGAAAAATCTGCATATATTTCTGAATTAGATAGGAAAACAAATTTCCAAGTTTGATGATAAATATTTTAGACCCTGGGCTAGTCTGATTCACTAGAGGTTCTTCTAATTTGAACTATCACATTTTTAGAACAAAATTTTAGCAATTCTAAAGGATGACCCATTAACTCTAATCTACATAAATTATTTAAAAAATGTAGTTTTACTTGAGGACAAGTAATGTTTAAGTTTGAGGGATTTTGATACGCCTAAAAATGTACTATTTTTCATGCTTCATTTTATAATGATATTGCACTTTAAATGTATGTTTTCTTGTATTTTTGGTTGTAGGTACATCAAATTGAAGAATTTGGAGTGATTGGAGCAAAAGAAAAAAAAAATGGTTGAAGGTATTAGCCACGAAAACCACACATTAAAAGTAGCACGCTCATGCCTCTGTCTTATACTGGCACGCCTTATCTACCAACCCAAGAGGGTGACACATTTATACTGGGCATTGATTTGAGGGTGCATTTTTATGCAGGAAAATAAAATTTTGAATTTTTGGATACAAATTTTGGAGTCCTAGATATATAAGAAAAGGACTTGAATGTAAAGAATCACCCTTGAGCAATTTCAGGCTTCTTATACTTTGTTTTAGGGAGACTTGTATTGTTCCATAGAGCTTCCTCCTTAGATTTTCTTGGAAGAAAGCTCATAGGGTTTTTCTTCTAAAAGTTCTAGATAGTTGGATGGGACAAGATTATCTGAGCGCTTGTGCGAGTAAGATCATGTGGAGTGCTTGCATTGTAAGGAGAGGATCAAAGAGCAAGACATGACTAGGATTTTCTAGTTTGATTTCATGTACATATTTTACATGTTGTCTTTCTTTATTGCAATGAAGTGTTTGATGTTTTATTCTATCATGCATTGTTGCTAAATATCTTCATTCCTCTAAGAGTACGATATGTCAATGAATCAAATATTTTATTCTTGAGTTTCCATAGTCCTCGTTAGGGCTTCATTTTGCATGCCTATTTTGAAAATCATGGGGTCTTTTTTGGTAATGAGCATACATGATTAGTTAGCCACATCACTATCCTTTTCAAGAATAATAGGAGTTAGAGCAGTCCCAAGTAAAGCTAAAAAAAAGAGTAGCGCTCTTGGGCAAACTGGTCAAGGAACAACAAGCCGAAGATGCAACAAAAAAAAAAAGAAGTTGGTATGCAGGCCAAGATTGCCGAGGATGCAAATAGGATGGCAGCTTATAAGAAATAAAGGCTGTTGGAAAACATGAAGGTGCAAGAAAAATTAATGGACAAGCTCACAAAGAATCTAGAATATATGCAACTCTTGGTTGATAACTATGAGTAAACACTTTGGTTTGCATGCAAGTCTTGTCCCAAGTCTCAAATCTGAGGAGTTTGCCAAAGAATGAAGCAAGAATAAGAATTCGACGGGATCATTCTGTTGTTCCCTCTTATTTTCACCACCGGAATGACTTGAGCTAAGCTTGTTTGGGGCAGCTTATAAGTGCGGAGGCTTTTTTGAAATCGCCGCGGTACCGTTTGGGTCGTGTGTTTTGCCCGCTTTTCCGAAAACACAGTTTCATTTTTACACTGAACGCAGGCTGCGGGTCAAACTTCGCGATCGACCCGCGGGCCGCATTTTAGGATAAACTGTTTATACTAAAACGCACAAGCTGCCCCAAACGCATGAAATATCTGTGGCCAATGAATGTGCCTTTACGTGTGATGGTATTGGTCACTTGAAAGTCGAGAACTTTATAAGTAAATCATGATATCTGGAAAGACTGAGCAGAATATTTATCACTTTTAAGAGGGCAAGGTGTCTTGAATCAACCCTTTGATATCTGATTCGTGGGTGTTCTATTAGCCGCCTAGACAATGAATGGGTGCATTTGTTGTTTCCCATTTTTTATGCCTCCTCATGCTTTCAGGCCATAAAAAATTTGCTAGAGATGTCCCTACGTATAATTTTATGTGATAATACAAGATTTTGAGTATGGAAACTCTGACTACGTAAGAAGAAAAATTTTTTCTCGGAACTACAGACATTGCTTTACGTGCGAACTCCAATAATATGATGGAGGTTATTTCAGGGTTATTGAAGTGAAATCGCGGAGGTTATTTAAGATAATGAATCAAGCATATAAGATAATTGCTTTCTATCTTAATGCGAATGAAAATTTATACTATTTTCGTTGCAATATATATTATTTAATCAATAATATTATCACATAAGATTATTTACAAAAAAAAATTATAATTTACAAAATAATTCTTTTATTGAATTTAATAATAATTAATGCAAATTGATTTAATATCTAATGCATTAATAAATAATACAAATTGCTTCATATTATTAGTATCATATAGTACTATTATCGTGTATTTGTTTATGAGCACTACATACATTATAATAATATGCAATACAATTTTATTTTATGTGCATAATATGTCAACATTGAATTCTTCATTATAAAGTAAAATTAATTTGCTAATCAATTAGAATGATGCAATCCCACTTTTAATTTTAATAATTTATCGTCGAATAAGTCGAGCAAAATCAATATTATACTATGTGATCGTTAATATTATCCAAAAAAGAACGATGTCGATTGATAGGGAATAAATAGAATAAATTTGACGTAAAATAAAGTGTATTGTACATCCATGTGAATTCAGATCGGCCATATTGGTTGATTTGATCCTCAGATCTACATAAAGGAGTCAATTGTGGGTTACCTGGTCGGGCTAACCATAGTTCAACCCCAAGTATGGGCACGAGTATGACCAATGAATGATCATTAATATTATCAAAAAAGGAATGAGTAAATTCATAGAAAAAAAAGGAATAAATTTGACATAAAATTAAGTGTATTATACATCCATATTGTAAATCCATGCAAATTCAGATTGGCCATAATATTTGTTGATTGGATCATTAGATCTACATAAAGAAGTTACCTATGGGAAACCAGGACCATATTTCAACCTGTGAAATATTAGACAAAAGTTCTGAAAAAATTATCAAAAGTTGAAAATACAAAAGTTCTGAACAAAACAAAAAAAAAATTGTTCTCTTTCCAACGAGAACAATTTGCGTACGTAAGATGTTTGGAGAGCTGCGTACAGAGGGTATTGACGGGTTATAGGTAGGTTACAGAGATGTTATATGGTGTATAACGCGGATATAATCCCCCATTGCCCTCTGAGTAACCTCCGATGTACGCAGCTCTGCAAATGTCTTATGTACACAAAATTCTCTATAAAACAATGTCGAAGGTCAAGTTTTATTCTTTTGAGATTTTAATTTTTAAATTTATCACCAAAATTGAGATTAATACTGTTAGAATAAGACAAAATAGAAACATAAAACTCAAAGAAATTTTTAGCATTTTGTCTTTCTTAAAATTATGTGATTCTAAAAAAAAATAGTGAGTTCTCTTCAAAAAAATACAAATGTATTAGTTTTATATTGTTTTAAGTTTGGTGGGATTGTGAATTNCCGTACGCAAATTTTTCGCCTTTCCAACACAGCTAAAGTTATGTAACTCCCACAAGAAATAAGCAAGTTCTCTATAAAACAATGATAAAGGTCAAGTTTTACTCTCTTGAGATTTTAATTTTTAAATTTATCACCAAAATTGAGATTAATACGGTTAGAATCTGACAAAATAGANCCCTTTCCAACACAGCTAAAATTATGTAACTCCCACAAGAAACAAGCAACTTCTCTATAAAACAATGATAAAGGTCAAGTTTTATTCTCTTGAGATTTTAATTTTTAAATTTATCACCAAAATTGAGATTAATACGGTTAGAATCTGACAAAATAGAAAATACAAAACTCAAAGAAATTTTTAGCATTCTATCTTTCTTAAAATTATGTGATTCTGAAAAAATTAGTGAGTTCTCTTCAAAAAAATACAAATGTATTAGTTTTATATTGTTTTAAGTTTGGTGAGATTGTGAATTCAAATTACAAATTTGAGTTAGAATTTGAGCTTAATATTTTTTGGTAAAAATTGATTTTGAATTGGGACAGTCTCGAAATAATTTTGAGGTTTTACATCAGTTAAATATNATTGTGAATTCAAATTACAAATTTGAGTTAGAATTTGAGCTTAATATTTTTTTGGTAAAAATTGATTTTGAATTGGGACAGTCTCGAAATAATTTTGAGGTTTTACATCAGTTAAATATTAATTATTAAAAAAAATATTTTTTTTTTGATTAAAAAATAAATCCTTATACATGTAATCGAACAAGGTCCGTTCTTCATGCAATTGGGCTTACCTATAGAACTCTAGAAAAATTAAGCATAGTGTTGTTCCCATCAAAATTTTTATAAAGGTGTGTACATCGAGAATGCGCTAACACAAATCTCGAGAAGATCAAACAATCCAAGAAGCAGGAGAGTACAACTATGGAGGGCTCACTAATACAATATCAAAAGGCCCATTTATTTAATCGGAAGTAGCACTCCAAACCAAAGCCAAAGCAAAAGTCGAACGAATGTAGCCATCCAAGCTAAAATTCACAAGACAAAATTCACCATGAATCGACGGTCGGNATTAAATATTAATTATGAAAAACATATTTTTTTTTCATTAAAAAAAATCCCCATACATGTAATCGAACAAGGTCCGTTTTTCATGCAATTGGGCTTACCTATAGAACTCTAGAAAAAATTAAGCATAGTGTTGTTCCCATCAAAATATTTATGAAGGTGTGTACATCGAGAATGCGCTAGCACAAATCTCGAGGAGATCCAACATTCCAAGAAGCTGGAGAGTACAACTATGGAGGGCTCACTAATACAATATAAATAAGCCCATTTATCTAATCGGAAGTAGCACTCCAAACCAAAGCCAAAGCCAAAGTCGAACGAATGTAGCCATCCAAGCTAAAATTCACAAGACAAAATTCACCATGAATCGACGGTTGGCAATCAGACTAGGTTAGTAAATCGACAAAGCCAAGTCAATCGAGCCATTCATGCAAACCCGAAGTCAATCAAAGGCTGACAAATAACCTTGACTCAATTTATTCGAATAAGCATGCCTTAGAAAACAAAGGCCAACTAAACTCAGTAGCCCAATTCGATGGGTAGACGAGCCATAGGTTCAAACATGTAGAACACCTAGAACATCTTGTAATGCCTTAATAAAGTAGGGGAAAATATGTAACTTCGTATATTGTTTCTCTTTCCCTATAAATAGGGGATCATTTTATGAAAAGATGGCTAATGAAAGATGTTTTATTATTCATTACTACACGTTACTCTCTCTCTTTCTCTCCTATCTTATGCTCTAACCTTTGAGGTGTGCTTCACTTACATACAGGATTCAACAGCTTAAAATGTGTAATGAGCATGGATCATGCCAGAGGCAAGAAGACGAGTAGCACATGAAGAACAAAAACCACATCAATGACACTTTATAAAATGGAGTGCACTAGAAAATTTGTAAATCAATAGATCTGGGAACTAAAGAATCAGATATTGGATATCATCGGAGAGGCAATGGCTCGGGGAAGGGAGCAGCACCCCCAAGAGGATGGGTCAACACCCAATGACCAAATGACATGCTTATTCTTAGAAATGGAAGGAGATTCTCAATACCTTGATAGTGTGGGGTTGGTACCGATGAATAAACAGTGGTTTGAGTGTACCGATGCTTCCCACCAGATGAAGAATGTGTTCTCTAGACAAATTTCTAAGGTTAAGTACCCAAAAAGGTTCAAAATCTCTACATTGAAAACTTACGGATGTCAAACTAATCCAACAGACCACATAGCCTCCTTTGAGTCAACAATATTCCTACTGAGGATCATCAATGCACTGAAGTGCCACATTTTCTTCACAACACTGAGGAAGTAGGCTCTCAAGTCGTTTAACACTTTGTTGTTAAGGGTGATTACCTTATTTGTTTTCTTTAAGAATATTTTGTGGCACGATTTTGCAATTGCCCAGAAACCCCAAAAAAAAATTTGCAAGTCCTCATATAGATTAGTCATGCAATGAGATGTGCCTCTCCTCCATTACTCAGTTCCATAAGAGAATACTAGAAGTGTGGGATCTTGACTCTGCAGTAGCACACACCGCCTTGGCTCAAGGGTTGAAAGAAAGACAATTCAGGTATGCTCTAATCCTATATCGATTGAAGACCTTAACTTAGTTGTTGGAACTAGCCAAAAACATATACCTGTCCAAGAGTACAACTCCACCCCCACTTTCTTGAGAGCAGAGTTTTCCACCCATCTCTATAAAAGAGGACCACTAGGGAATGCGGGTGCAGAGCGAGGGATGATTTACGTTCCTCTGCTTGTCTATGTTATACAGAACATTGGTTGCTCCAAGACCACAAGAGAGTCGACGGATCTCACAATTGAGGGATTTAGGCTGGATGACCAGCCACTGACTTAGTACAATAAGCCCTTGATGGTCCATCACATGATTCTTAAGACAACCTTGTTGAGGGTATTAGTGATTGATATAGTAGAGACCATCCAAAATAAAGAGTACTTTAAGAGAGCTCCCCCAATGAAGATTGGAGCTTTCCTTCAGAATACTATAAAGTACTGCCCATGCCATTGAAATCAAGACCATGAAAAAGAGTTTTTCTGATGCCTTTTGAGCCTAATTGAGATACTGATCAAGGACCTTAAAGACCATCGAGATGTCTTTGCTTGGTCTATAGCCAAGGTGTCATGGATACCATTCGATATAACATGTCAGAGCTTAAACATAAATCCAACAACTCGACTGATGAAGCAGAAGATGAGATCCTCTACCGTCACATTCTTCGAACTGATTTGAAAGGAGGTGCAAAAAGTTCTAGAGGTCGGATGTGTTCAGGATGTTTGATACTCAACATGCGTAATGCCCCAAAAGGTAAACAAAAGGTGAAGGATTTACGTAGACTTCATAAAATTAAAAGTTGATTATCCTAAAGATAGCTACTTTCTATCGAGGATCAGTGCACAGGTGGATTTAGCAGTCGACCATACAGTGATCAGCTTAATAGACACATTCTTTGGTTACCTACAAATAAAAATGCACTTTTTGGATTTAAAGCATACAATCTTTCAAATAATTAAGGGAATATTTTGTTATAATGCAATAACCTTTGGGTTTGAAAATGTCAAGGCTACTTATCAGCAATCGATGGAAGTAATTTCTTCTAAGCAAAAGAGGAAAAAATATTGAAGTTTATATGAATGATGTGTTAGCTAAAAGCAAAATGGCAAAACATGTAAAGATTTAAAATAAACATTTAAAAATATTTAAAAATTCAATATGAGGCTAAATCCACTCAAATGCACTTTTGGGTCATTAATAGAAATTTTTCTCAGATACCAAATTGGAGAAAACAAAAGTATTGATCGACAAGCTATCTCCTCAGAACACTAAATAGGTGCAGAAGTTGGTCAGTTGGATCACAAGCCTGAGCCAATTCATATCAAATTTGGTGATAAGTGTGCAAAATCTTTCAAAAGTATAAAGCAAACAATGAACTTTGCATGGTCGGAACAATGTGAGCATGCTTTTAAGAAAGTAAATGACTCCTTGTTGTCTCCTGTACTTCTCCCAAGCCTTAAGCTAAACAAATATTTGTTTCTATACATAATCATCAGACTTGAAGCCATTAACTCAACCTTAGTTTGGGAGAAGCTCAGAAAGCAGTTTTCAATCTAATACATCAATCGAGTCCTTTAAGGCACAAAGCTCAGTTAGCCTGATATGGAGAAGAAATGTTTTGCTCTTATTGTTTCCACTTGAAGGCTTCAAATAAACTTCTAGACACAAGCAATGTGGTCATTAACATGCCTTAAAAATACCTTGTTTATATATACATTTCATGCTTATCTTTTATGATATTGTGCTTTAATGAATGATATTTTGCATGTTTTTGTTTTCAAGTGTAGGAAATTGATTTTAAGAAAAAGAAGTGAAAATGGATGTAAAATGGAGTTATGAAGCAATGACGCCTAGGCGCTAGAAACTGTTACCCTTTTATTCAATGAATTTGACCAAATTTTGAAGAGGTATCTGAAGCAACCCTTGATGATTTTCAAAGCTTTACATACATGGATGAAGTCTAAACAAAAAAGGGGAGTGTTAATGTGTGCAAGAGCATGGGGGTGTGTGTGTGTGTGTGTGTGTGTGTGTGTGTTGAGTCATTTTAGAGTAAGTTAGACCCCATTAGAGTGGGCGACTATCATAAATTTTGTGAGTCTTGTAAGAGTCTATTAAAATCAAGGAAATCAGGGAACTTCAAATGATTGCTTGCGGAAGAGTTTGAGATAAGTATTTGTATTTTTTATTTAAGTTTTATGTTGTGAACTTAAGTTTTAATATTAATCATATGTTATGTTGTTATCCCCATGAATTCAGAGTATTTTTCCTTTTCTTTCTCCTTACAATAAGAAGTAATCATGTGGAGGATTTGATTTATTTAGAACTTCTTTTATTCCCAAAATTGTGAGGGTGTTTTCACTTTTTCTTCATTTACTTTGAAAACTGATTGCTTGTAATGTTAAAATCTATTGTATAACATATAGACCCGGGAGGGCTATGATTTCACCCAACTAGTGAGTATCACACTAACCTTATGAGAAGGGCGACCACAATCTAAGGAGAGTGCAAATAGATAAGGAGATGAGTTTTGATGGGCGTAGAATTGGTATTTCTAGGGTGATAGGCTAGATCCTTTACCAGTTTAGTCTATAGTTGGAACCTGAAGTCCCTGGTAGGTCCAATAGAGAGAGCACAGTGGGTAATCTTGAAGTGAGGGACTAGAATCTACTCAACACTACCATATAATAAGGAAATTACTTTAAATTAGCTAGTGCTCTTCATGCACTCAAAAGAGGGTAAGGAATATGTATGCTACTATTTGTCACAATGCATCATTTAAACCCATAAACCTTTTGATTTCGATACATATTATAAACTCATTGCAAGGGAAAATATTCTTTTCATAATTAGAACTCTCTTTTCATTTAACATAGTTTAGAATTTCTGCATTTGCATTTATTTTTAAACGGAAGTTGTAGGAATTTAGTAGCTGTAATTTACATTCGTATCTGCTATTATATTTTCTAGATTAATTTTTGTAGTATTAAGTAAAAGTTTCACTAAAAATCTATACAAAGAATTACAGCTTCCCCGTGGGATCGTTATTGTGGTTTTTATAAAAAACTCTATATTGCTTAAAACGATACGTATACTTGCATAGTAACCCTCGTGTGAAAAATATTATTTGATACTTTATAATATTATATTTATTCACTCTAGCCACTAAATTTAAATCTGGTCAAGTTTTTGGCCATCTTTTAGATTATAAAAATCTGCGTGATTGCGGGTTGAGTTAAGATTTTGGCGCCGTTGCCGGGGAAGTGATGGAATTTTTCTTAGACTTAAAAATTTTATTTAAATTGTGGAATTATTTTAGAAAGATTTTAGTGTTAATTAAATATATTTAAGAAAATATTTTGAAAACCAAAAAAAATTAAAAAAATAAAAATTTATAAAAAAATATTTAATTTTTTTTAGCGTTTTATTTTATTTTAAGAACTTTCACATTTTACATGCGTAGTTTAGGATCTAAGGCTTAGTATATTATGATTCTGAGTTAGAACAAACAAATAGAAAAATCAGAAAATGAAAAGAACTTCACAATTTGCATGAAATGCCTAACACATCACATAATAATATTGATATTTAAACTACTGAAAATGAACATCATCATGTACAAAGACCTTTAAAGGACCATGCAAACCTTATAGCACAAGAAATTCACTTAAGCATACAAACCCCCTTTATAGTAGCTAACTTATCCAAACTTGAGCTAGCTATTATCCAAATGATACGAAACAATCAGTTTAGGGGAACACCATCTGATGATCTAAATTTACACTTTGTAAGTTTTCTAGAACTATGCACTATATTTAAGTACGATGGCGTATTAAACTATGCCATTAGGCTTAGAATTTTTCCTTTTTTCTTAAGGGATAAAGGTAAGATGTGGTTAAACACTTCAGCACTTGGATCCATTGGAACTTAGGGAGATTTAGCACAGAAGTTCTTAGCTAAGTATTTTTAACCTTAAAAAACTACTAAGCTTAGAAATGACATTACTTCTTCCACTCAGTATGAAGATGAGTCAATATATGAAGCTTAAGGAAGATTTAAAGAACTCCTCATAAAGTATCCACATCTGCATTGCTAGACTGGTTAATTATTAACACATTTTATAAAGGGTTAGTAGGATCCCTTACATCTATTATAGATGCTGCAGTTGGAGGTTCATTAATGTCAAAACTATTTGATGAAGCTTATTCCTTAATTAAGAGATGGCTACTAACAATTTTCAATGGCCCTCTTAAAGAGTAAATCCTAATAAAGTAGCCAATATTCATGATAATGATGTTAATTCTATTATGTCATGTCAAGTTGCTGCGATATCCAGGAAGATAGACCAATTTGGTATAAACTTTTCTCAAACTCCTCATGAGATTGAAAACAATTCATTGGGAGAAATGGTTGATTCTCAACCATCATTAGAGACTTTAAATGTAATTAAAAATAGATCCAATACCCCATATTATAACTATTACATCCGAGGTTGGAAAAATCACCCTAGCTTTAATTGAAAGAATAATTATGGTGGTGGAAATCAACAATGGGGGAACAATCAAGATAACCCATTGGGAAATCAGAGAAACCAATGAAATACTAACTATAGACCTTATGATCCTTTTGGATTTAATAACCAACAATTTAAGAAAAAGAAATTGTCTATAGTATAAGTGGTGTTACAGATGGGTAATCAATTACAAAGTCAGAGTGCTGTAATTAGAAATATTGAGAATCAACTGGGACAAAATGCTAATGCACTTAGCAATAGTCCTCAAGGGACACTCCCTAATAATATTAAAAAAAATTTGAAAGACAAGAAAAAGAACAAGAGCAAGTTAAAGCTGTTCAAGTTGGCAGTGGAAATGTATTAAATCTTGGAATTCAGAAAGAGATTGAACTTGAAAGAGAAATTGTAGAAACTAAAAAGCCTAAAGAAATTGTTCCTAAGGATGTGGAAAAACATGTCTTTCCAACTAAGAATAATTTGGAAAGACCGCCACCTCCTTTTTCTTAAAGACTTAGATAACAAAAAGTGGATAAAAAATTTTCAAAGTTTTTTTGAGATATTTAAGAAACATACATTCAACATTCCTTTTGTTGAAGCTTGGGAACAGATGCCAAGTTATGCTAAATTTATGAAAGAGATTTAAAAAAAAGAGTGGAAATTCAAAGATTATGAAACTGTTGCACTAAGCGAAGAATGTAGTGCAATAATTTAGAAAAGCTTCCTATAAAAACTCAAGGATCCTGGTAGCTTCACTATACCTTGTGCAATTGGAGGAAAGTTTAGTGGAAAATATTTATGTGATTTAGGAGCTAGCATTAACCTCATGTCATTATCTATATTTAGATGGTTAGGCTTAGGAGAGATTTCTCCCACTACTGTAACCCTTTGGTTAGCTGATCGATCTATCACTTATCCAAAAGGGGTTATAGAGGATGCATCAATGAAAGCGGATAAATTTATCTTTCCTCTGGATTTTATTATGTTAGATATGGAGGAAAATAAATAAATTCCTATCATTCTAGGGAGAACTTTCCTTGCCACTAGACGAGCAATGATAGATGTGCAGAAAGGAGAGTTAACCATGAGAGTTAATGGCTGGAAGTTGCATTTAATGTACTTAAATCTATGAAGTATCCAGCTAAAGGAAAAGATGATAAATGTTATAGAATGGATATTATTAACTATTTGATTATGAATCTTTTTGAACAAACATGTGAAGTTATAACAAATCAAAAAGAACTGGAGGATGAAAATGAAATTGATTTGTGATGCACAAGTTTTGTGGTGTGTTGTAAATGTCTTTCAATACTACAATACACACACGACAACACAAATAGTAAATACGCAGTTCAATCATAATAAAAATCTATTCAATATAAATAGTTTTATATTTTAAAATCTTTAAGCTGCCAAACTGTAATAATAACTCAAGTATACGTATCGCTCAAGTAATAAATGGCTCTAATGGAGTCCTAAGTATCGATCCCACAGGGATTTAGAAATTCTTATGGTTATAATGTAAAACACAATATTCAAACTCTAAAAACATAAGTACACAAAACAAATCTAAAGTAAATTTACTATATGGTAAATGAATTATAATTAAAAGAATTAGGTTAACTAAACTATTCACTAAACTTTAAAAGTAAACTTATTAAGACTAAATAAAGTTTTGTAATGAAGAGTTCAAATTTAAGAAAACATCCTTCCACTTTACAATGAGTTTATGGATTGTGAAGTAATTAAGATCATTTAAAATACAAATTATTGTGTCTAAGAGTGCATAAAGAACATTGACCAATCCAGATTTTGGTCCCTAAATTCATGGTTAGGTTGAGAGGATACTGGCTACCACTCAAGAGCTCTCACTTCTCCCTACTCTAAGGGCTAACAATGTCACTTTAGTTTCCTAGAAACTAGACCAAATTGGGGGGTTTTATTCTATCACTCAAAAATCTCCAATTCTGCGTTCATGAAAATATATTTCTCTATTTGTTTGAACTCAATCCCATGAACTACATCCTCACTCATGAAATTGAATGTGACTCTTATCTTGTTGTAGAAAGCATAGCCCTTTTAGATCTTATGTTTCTCAATAAGTTTTAACATTTCAATTGACCAGATCAAAAAATAAATGAAGATCAGAGTTCAAATCATCACAATTTATTGACATTTAAAACCTTACATAACAAAACTAATTCTTCACAAAACCATATCTCATTGTAGGGAGACATATAAAGAAGACTACTCAGAATTCATGAGAAGGATACGACAAAACATAGATTATATATTTAAAAATAAGTTTACAAAATAAATAAAGGAAAGAACACAACTTTTCTCACACTCCTTCTCAAGAAAATCCCTTGAAGTTCTCTTTAAACACTTTCCCTCTTTATAATCACACTAAATTCTCCCTTAAAAATGTAATGAAAAAGAAATCTCTCACCTTCCCTCTCCTCTTACAACTCTAGAAGAAAAACCTAACTCTTCCCCAAAACTCTCTCTCATGCCACCCTTAGACCTCTCTTTCAAAACTCTCTCTCTCCCCCCTAAACTCTATATACTCTCCTATTTTTATTAAGCTCAGCCTTCCTTTCAAAAAGAATTCAAAATTCCCTCCTTTTTCCTTAAAAGGCATAGCTCTCACATTAAGATACAATTCCCTTCATCTAAGAGACATATATCTTCATTCAAAAGCCTTTCCATAGTTTCTAGATGCATTGAATCACTTCATGGGGTGTTCGAACTGATTGGAGCCGTCTAGAACTGCTAAAAAATAGTCGATGACCACCTTCTCCGTCTTAATTCGTCTCTAGCGCCTCTGGTGCCAGTGTAATGAAGTTCCACACTATTCTATGGATTCTAGTGCATTTAGCACCACTTCTTTAAAAAATGTTGCCTCTAGTGCTAGTTTATGGTGCCAGCTCTCTATAAAATGGCACCTCTAGCACTAGGATGCTGAAAAGCTCCATTTTGATTCCAAATTTTTGTCCTTTTGATCCTTTTTGCTCCAAATTCCTAAAATCAATATATCTGCAACAAAGTATAAAAATACCATTCTTTAAAGTGCAATATCATCAAATTTAAACATAAAATGTATACATAAAATTGCACCTTTATTTGGTGTATCAAAATTCCCCAAACTTAAATGTTACTTGTCCTAAGGTGACTCTTTTACTACATAAAAATATAACTTGTGGTAGAAATTAACTTATAAACTTTTATAATTTGGTTTAGTAAATATAATAGCATAACTTAAGAAAATTTTTTAATAATTTAGGTTGAAACTAAAAGTATAAGAACACCTAGTAATCAAGCCTAAGATTTTTGAATCTCNTGGATCTTATGTTTCTCAATAAATTTTAACATTTCATTTGGCCAGATCAAAAAATAAATGAAGATCAGAGTTCGAATCATCACAATTTATTGAAATTTAAAACCTTACATAACAAAATTAATTCTTCACAAAACCATATCTCATTGTAGGGAGACAGTTAAAGAAGACTACTCAGAATTCATGAGATGGATACGAAAAAATATATATTTTATATATAAAAATAAGTTTACAAAATAAATAAGGGAAAGAACAAAAATTATCTCACACTCCTTCTCAAGCAAATCCAATGAAGTTCCCTTTAAGCACTTTCTCTCTTTACAATCACACTAAATTCTCCCATAAAAATGTAATGAAAAAGAAATCTCTCACCTTCCCTCTCCTCTTACAACTCTAGAAGAAAAACCTAACTCTTCCTTATAACTCTCTCTCATGCCACCCTTAGACCTCTCTTCCAAAACTCTCTCTCTCCCCCCTAAACTCTATATGCTCTCCTATTTTTATTAAGGTCAGCCTTCCTTTCAAACAGAATTCAAAATTCCCTCTTTTTTCCTTAAAAGGCACAGTTCTTCACATCAAGAGACAATTCCCTTCATCTAAGAGACATATATCTTCATTCAAAAGCCTTTTCATTGTGTCTAGATGCATTGAATCACTTCATGGGGTGTTTAAATTGATTGGAGCCTTCTAGAACTGCTCAAAAAAGTCAATGACCGCCATACTCCGTCTTAATTCGTCTTTGGCGCCTCTGGGGCAAGTGTATTGAAGTTCCACACTGTTCTCTAGATTCTGGTGCATCTAGCACTGCTTCTCTATTAAATGGTGCCTCTAGCGCCAGTTTCTGGTGCCAGCTCTCTATAAAATGACACCTCTGGTGCCAGGATGCTGAAAAGCTCCATTTTGATTCCAAATTTTCATCTTTTTTATCCTTTTTGCTTTAAATTTCTAAAATCAATATACCTGCAACAAAACATAAATATGCTCTAATTTAAAGTATAATATCATCAAATTTAAGCATAAAATGTATACATAAAATTGCACCTCTATTTGGTTTATCAAAATTCCTCAAACTTAAATGTTACTTGTCCTCAAGTGACTCTTTTACTACATAAAAATATGACTTATGATAGAAATTAACTTATAAACTTCTATAATTTTGTTTAGTATATATAATAGCATAACTTAAGAAATTTTTTTAATAATTTAGGTTGAAACTAAAAGTATAAGAACACCTAGTAATCAAGCCTAAGATTTTTGAATCTCTATTTATTTCAAGAAGAATTGTAATTTGTCATATCAAAGATACTTAGAATATCCATATGAAAAATAATTTCATGAAAACTTTATTAGTAAGGATGTTAATACCCAAATACAAGTTTAGAAAATGCAATAAAGCTTTTTTCCTCAAGTTGATTCAAGTGAAGCGAATTTTTGATTAGGCAACTCCTCAAGCTTCTCCTCACATATTTTTCATTTTTTTTTCCTTTTTTTTCTTTTCCTTAGGATTATTTTTAATCTTTTCTTTTCTTTTCTTTTTCATGTGAGGATTACTATATCTGGATAGCCTTTAATAATTTTGAACTTCNTCAAATACAAGTTTAGAAAATGCAATAAAGCCTTTTTTCTCAAGTTGATTCAAGTGAAGCGTATTTTTGATTAAGCAACTCCTCAAGCTTCTCCTCACATATTTTTCTTTTCTTTTCCTTTTTTTTTCTTTTTCTTTTCTTTTTTTTTCTTTTCCTTAGGACCATTTTCAATCTTTTCTTTTCTTTTCTTTTTCATGTGAGAATTACTATATCTGGATAGTCTTTAATAATTTTTCTCCTTCTTGAAGTTAACACTTCTTACCTTTCTTTACTTTATAAATTCATATTAGCTTTGAAGATTTTTCATAAAGTCCCATTCTTTTCTTCTTATATGAGACTCTAAGATTCTTAATAGTTCAAAAATACAATTTCCTTTACTTTAAATAGAAAAAACATAACTTATCCTTTCATACTAAATATTTCAACTCTAGAATTGACCTCCATTATTAAATACTTTTGCTTAAATTTACTATAATATTTACAAACAAAGATATAGTCATGTTAAATTAATTTTAAAAATATAGTTAATAGAGGGAAAATAAAATTTTTGTTTACTTATAAAGAAATTTTTTCTTTTCCCCAAAATTAATTTTTTTTTAATAATAAGTAAAGCATGTAGTAAAAAAAATTTGTAGGTGAAAGAAAACAGTAAATGCATAAAAATAAACTAACCTGTAGAGAAATATGAATATGAAATCTGGCTCTGACACATTGCTGGTACTAATTTAAATAGAAAAGGCTTTAAAGCATTAAATGAAACATAATATATCACAGGATTTGCTAAAGAAAAGGTGAATTAAAAACATAAATAATAAATTAAAGAAGCTAACAATGCTGAAATAAAAATCTACAGTTTACAACTATACATACAACAAGTTCAATAGTTCCATAAACAAAACACATAAATTGTCCAAATCATACCAATAATAAAAAAACAAAACAAACAACAATGAATGAAAAAAACTAGTACCCCAACAATTTATCATTCATCATCTTCCTCCTCCTCTTCTTCTTCTTATTCAAAGTTATCTTGCACATAAGGTGTAAATCTAGGGCATATTGAAAATTCTATAGTATGGTCACCCCTCAGATATCTAACCATAAACTCTTGAAATGCAATATCATGTTGTACTCTTCTCTGCTTATAATCATCATTGTGAGCATTTCTTGGTTCTAAACCACTTATTCTGTTATGCATCACTATAACATCTAATAGCTAAATCATCAACTATTCCATAATATTTTCAAGTGAATAAGTACTGATAGTAGATGGTCCTACAACTATTGTAGAAGGTCTATCACTACTTCTACTTCTAGATCCAGTAAATGATTCAAATTTATGCACTGTGGGTTCTCTAATGGGTTTAAATGGTTGAAACATTTCTTCATTTTTATCAAATTCTACTCCTGATTGTTCACATAAATTGAGAATCAGAGCAGCATAACCCAAACCACTAGTAGTTTCACTTCTAGCAATAATTTGAGCATTATTCACAATAAGATCACCTATATCAACAACTTTCATTTGTTGGATGCAAAAATTTAGTACTGCTCTCTCATTAGTTACTTCACTCAGGTGATTACTTGGAACAATTTTTGTAAAAATAAAGTAATGCCATGCTTTAGATTGCACATTTAACATGGAAGTGGAGAAATTAACTTTGTGATTATTCTTAATTTTCCATTTTCCCCTTCCATCAGTAAGATAGGAAATTAATTCATCAAGTGATGAATTAGAAATCAAAAATGCAGAATACTCACAATTAAATTCATTCTGTAGCCTATAAAGTGCATTGATTCTTTATTGAGTAAATTCAACATGTTTAGCTCTAGCATAAACGTGCTCATCAGCAGTCACATGAAGATTGACATAAAATTCTCAATCAATAGGAACAATTGCTACTGCGGTGAAGTAGCAAAAGGACTCCCACTTTCAAGCAATTATCAACCTCTCAATTTCTTCTCCCGGGTTTGGGAATGCACACTCCTGAATCAATTTTCTTATTCCTATCATAGTATTGTAATTATATTGAGCCTTTAAATTAACGAATCATCTCGCATCTAAATCTCCCGAAGGGTTTCCTCTTTCCACTCTTGAAGCCATAGCAATTTCTAAATAAAATCCAAATAAATTCACAATATCATAAATGTAACTGCAAAAGTAGGAATACTTGGTAAGAAACTTTTCACCATAGTTCTCTTTAAACTTCTTCAATAAAAACTCAAATTTTTGGATTTCCATAATGTAGGAAAAATCTATGGTGAAAAAAAAAAAATTCTAAGTTAATGTGAAGCTCTTACCAAGGGAAGATAAAATCCAACACTTTTTGCCTTCAAATCTCCTCAAATCCACAAAATGGCAAGCACTGGGTTAACTTTTGGCCTTAGTCTAGAGGTTGGAGATGACCCAAGCCATAAAAATGGGGTTCTACAGTGGTTTTTCATGTGTTTAAGTAAATTTGGGCGTTTTCGAGAAACTGGCACCTCTAGCTCCAATACCAAAAATTTTCAGATTTTGATTTTCTTTTGAAATATATTATATGCTTGTTGACCACATTTTTGGTTGAGGTTTAGTTTGTCCCATTTAGTAGCCTAGGGTCTAGCCATAAGACTTTTCTTGTTGACTATTCCTAGAAAACTAGATCTGGAACCCTCACCATTAGAAATTCTATACTCTTCTCCACTCAACTTGAAGTTCCACATATTGCTCTCAACCTCTAAATACTTAGTAGGAGGGGTCACTGTGGGGGAAACTCAAGATGAGTCACCCTTAGGATTGCTGGACCTGGTTGGTCTGGAGCTAAGGCACTCACTACACTCACTACACTTATCTGCACTCACAATCACTCACAACCCTGANGCTTCACTTTATAAATTCTTCATATTAGCTTTGAAGATTTTTCATAAAGTCTCATTCTTTTCTTCTTATAAGAAACTCTAAGATTCTTAATAGCTCAAAAATACAATTTCCTTTACTTTAAATAGAAAAAACATAATCTTATCCTTTCATACTAAATATCTTAACTCTAGAATTGACCTCTATTATTAAATACTTTTGCTTAAATTTACTATAATATTTACAAACAAAGATATAGTTATTTAAAATTAAACTCTGATATCCAAGGTCATGTTAAATTAATTTTAATAATATAGTTAATTGAGGGAAAATGAAATTTTTGTTTACTTCTTATAAAGAAAATTTTTATTTCCCCCAAACTTAATTTTTTTTTAATAATAAGTAAAGCATGCAGTACAAAAATTTGTAGGTGAAAGAAATAGTAATTGCATAAAAATAAACTAACCTGTAGAGAATTCTAAATATGAAATCTGGCTCTGACTAATTGCTGGTACTAATTTAAATAGAAAATGCTTTAAAACATTAAATGAAACATAATGTATCACAGGAATTGCTAAAGAAAAGGTGAATTAAAAACATTAATAATAAATTAAAGAAGCTAACAATGCTGAAATAAAAATCTACAGTTTACAACTATACATACAACAAGTTCAATAGTTCCATAAACAAAACACATAAATTGTCCAAATCATACGAATAATAACAAAACAAAACAAACAACAATGAATGAAAACAACTAGTACCCCAACAATTTATCATTCAACATCTTCCTCCTCCTCCTCCTCTTCTTCTTCTTCTTCTTCTTCTTCTTCAAAGTTATCTTGCACATAAGGCGTAAAGCTGGGGCATATTGAAAATTCTAAAGTATTGTCACCCCTCAAATATCTAACCATAAACTCTTGATATGCAATATCATGTTGTACTCTTCTCTGCTTATGATCATCATTGTGAGCATTTCTTGATTCTAAACCACTTATGATGTTATGCATTACTATAACATCTAATTGCTAAATCATCAACTATTTCATAATATTTTCAAGTGAATAAGTACTGAAAGTAGATGGTCCTATAACTGCTGTAGAAGGTCTATCACTACTTCCACTTCTAGATCGAACAAATGATTCAAATTTATGCACTGTGGGTTTTCCAATGGGTTTAAGTGGTTGCAACATTTCTTCATTCTTACCAAATTCTACTCATGATTGTTCACATAAATTGAAAATCAGGGCAGGATAACCCAAACCACTAGTAATTTCACTTCTAGCAATACTTTGAGCATTATGCACAATAAGAGCACCTATATCAACAGCTTTCATTTGTTGGATGCAAAAATTTAGTACTGCTCTCTCTTTAGTTACTTCCTTCAGATGATTACTTGGAAGCAATTTTGCAAAAATAAAGTAATGCCATGCTTTAGATTGCACATTTAACATGCAAGTTGTGATTATTCTTAATTTTCTATTTTCCCCTTCCATCAGTAAGATAGGCAATTACTTCATCAAGTGATGAATCAGAAATCAAAAATGCAGAATACTCACAATTAAATTCATTCCGCAGCCTATAAAGTGCATTGATTCTTTCTTGAGTAAATTAAACATGTTTAGCTCTAGCATAAACGTGCTCATCAGCAGTCATCTAAAGATTGGCATAAAATTCTCAAACAATAGGAACAGTTGCTACTGCGGTGAAGTAGCAAAAGGTCTCCCACTTTTGATCAATTATCAACCTTTCAATTTCTTCTCACGGGTTTGAGAATGCACGCTCCTGAATCAATTTTCTTGTTCCCATCATAGTATTGTAATTATACTGAGCCTTTAAATTAATGAATCATCTCGCATCTAAATCTCCCGCAGGGTTTCCTTTTTCCACTCTTGAAGCTATAACAATTTCTAAATAAATTCCAAATAAAATCCAAATAAATTCACAATATCATAAATCTAACTCCAAAAATAGGAATACTTGGTAAGAAATTTTCACCATGGGTGGGTTTTCTTTAATCTTCTTAAATAAAAACTCAAATTTTTGGATTTTCATAATGTAGGAAAAAACTATGGTGAAAATAATAAATTTCTAAGTTAATGTGAAGCTCTTACTAAGGGAAGATAAAATCCAATACTTTTTAGCCTTCAAATCTCCTCAAATTCACCAAATGGCAAGCCCTAGGTTAAGTTTTGACATTAGTCTAGAGGTTGGAGATGACCCAAGCCGTAAAAGTGGGATTCTGCAGTGGTTTTTCATGGGTTTAAGTAAATTTGGGCATTTTTGAGAAATTGGCGCCTCTGGCGCCAATACCAAAAACTTTCAGATTTCAATTTTCTTTTGAAATTTTTTGTATACCAAACCACACCAACCTCTATTTAACATAATTAAACACTTATATTCACAATTAAACAATCTTCTAACAACATATTTTCATAAACATCACAAAACTTACATTTATATATAAAATCCACATGATTATAAACAAACATTTTTCAAGTAAATACATCTAATTCAACATTGAATTCACATCATACAAACTAACGCTGAAGACTAAATATGAATCACTATACATATGAAACATATAAAGTTTAACAATAAAGGTAAATGAAATCCAATATAAACACATAACACACATACGCAATCATAATTACAAATTCCGTACTAAAATGAGTTGAAACATCATCTTCACTTTCATCTTCTTAAATGTTTCCCATGGATTGGTAGTGAACATATAAGTTGTTAAAAGATCAGTGAGGAAATTATTCTATCGAATCTTCTTCAACTCAAGCTTTTTTCTTAAACATATGCACCATACCTTCTTCAATTTGTTGTTGACCTCACCTTTGATTAAGGTCTAGTTTCTTCTTTAAAAGCTTAGGATCTAGCCATAGGACTTTCCTGGTGACTATTCCTAGAGGACTAATAATGGAACCCTCACGAATAGAAATTTTAGAACTCTTTTTTGCTCATCTTGAAGTTTCGCATGTTGATTCTAACTTCTAGCACTTAGTAGGTGGAATCAATATGGGGGAGCTCAAGAGGAGTCCCCATAGAACTGCTTAGCCTTATGGTTAGCCCTGTGTGGTATGGTATTGGTCTTACACACACACACATTCACTTTTAGTTGAAATCCTTAGCCAAAAATGCCTAGCTTGATCCCTTACTCTATTGGAAACTCATGTGAATGGTCCCCTAAATCATTAGCTCGGGCTAGGGTTTGGCTAAGACCAACACATGGAGGATCCATAAGGGGAGTTCCGTTGGTTTCATAGCTTAAATAGGGTGGCCTCATGATTAAAATTGTCAATCTTTTCAAATTTTTCCAAATTCCCAATTTTGACCCTTCTTGGCCCCAACTTCACCAAACCATCAAATTGCCCCTAAACCCTAGATTTTCCAAAAACTCCCAAAATTACCCAAATTATCAAAGTCTCTTAAAAAATTATTTTAAACCATTCCAAATCACTAAAGTTGACCAAATTACCTCAAATTTTCTAAAATTCCCATAATACCCCCAAAATCCCCAAAATTACCAAACTACCCTTCATATCACAAAAATTTCAAAAATTCCCAAAATCTCCAAAATCATTTTAAATGTACCAAAAATCAAATTGAACCACTCCATTGAGCCCAATTTGACTAAATTGACCCATTTTGATCGAAATCCCCAAATTGTCCCTAAATGTCTAAATTCCCCAATTTACCCCCAATTTCCACCAAATTGACTTCAATCTCACCCAATTTCAATTCTAAACTCAAATTCATCATATAAAATCCTAATTAAAAACAAATTCAAACCAAATTGAGCCAATTTTAAAACCAATTTTCAAACCTAAGCTAAAATCCCCAATTTTCCCCCAAAGTCCAAATTTCCTCAAATTGAACTTCATAACCCCAAAATTTCCACCCAATTGATATCCAAAACTCTTCATGACAATCTATTAGACCAAATTAAACCATAAATTGACCAAAATTCTAACCCTAGTCTAATCAAAACCCAAGTCTAGCCCAAATGCCCCAAAATTGGTCATGAACCAAATACCACCCAATTGAACCCCCAAATCAATTCAAAGTCACCAAATTCCTTTTCCAAATTTCTCATGACAATCATACCCATCAATTTGATCAATAAATTGGCCCAAATATCAACCCAAAACCTAACCTAGATGCAAGTTCAAACCAAAACCCTAATTTTGAACCTAAACCCCTAATTGACTAAAATCTTTTGCATTAATCAATCTTAACCCTCTCCTGCCCTGGTTAGCCACCTAAGATGCTAATCAGATCAACCAAGACCCAAGAATTGAGCCATGGACCAAGGATGCCCCAAATTAAGGAGATGTGCTCCCCGATTTTTGCTAAACTCTTCACCCCATGCAATCAACCATCAAACCTCCAATGTATTCGCAATTAAGACTTCCTTGACCTTCCCTGACTCAGCTAGCCACCACCTCACCTCTGACCAGCCACCCTAGTCACCGGAATGCTCAACTACAAGGGGACCTTCCCTTCTTTAAAACCAAAATTGAACCCATCCACTGTGGCAATTCCCCATTGGATGCTTGGTGCTGCTCAACCCTCCACCTCAGCCTTCTTGCGTCAGCCAATCAGAGCCTGAGGCCCTCCCCTTGGCCATGGTTATAGGAAGCCCCATTTTTGGCTAACTTCAAAGTGTACCAAAATCCCTGGGGAAACTATGCCAATTTGCTTTTAGAGCCTCTCCAAGTTTTCTTGAGTTCATTCCAACCAATTTCCCCCTCTGAGATCTATTTTCGAGTTCAAAATCCAAGGTGTTTTCTGTCATCCCATTAAACACCACCAAAGCTTAGTTTAAAATACCCAAAACCTTCCTTAGACCAAATGAGGAAGTTCCCCGTTGAAATCCTTCTCTTTCGAGCACTCTAACCCACCTCTAGACCAAGGTTGCACCACCCTTTGATCAAGATAATGATTGGAGCTTATACCAGAGCAAACTAACACTTCAAGGAGGTTTGTTGGACTCCACTGAAGCTTTCACGAGCTCCCAATCTTGGCCTCACTTCTTGGACAAATGTATATTTCAAAACCGCTAAAAACGTCTTTAGTTTCATCAATTGTGAAGATAATTTGTATTTCATATGCATGTAACTGTATAGATATGTTCATTTCAATTAGATGAAGGCGTAAAAAACAATCCCCATGTGATTTCATTAAGTATTAAGCGAGATCTTAGGGTTTTAAGATGGATGGTTCTCGGGTTAGGACGATCAAGGATGATGAACGGATGTCATCAATTTCTGAGTGTATCGTTTGGATGGCCCAGATCACACCTGATGGAAGGATGGAACATAAAACACTGCTTGCATGATAGTTGAGTTAGATGGCAGCGTCTAGTAATGCGGCGACGCGTGGGGCTTCAGAGCATCTTATATTGACGCGACGACAGAGTGTGTTAAGTAGATAAATAGGATTTAATTTATTTAAATAAATGCTTGAACTTAGAAAATGCATAACTTGGTGTAGAAAAATCATAAAAATAAAATAAAAATATCCTATTGTTCAATGAACAAAAAAGAACAATGTGAAATAATAATTAAAATTATTTCATTTGTGTTTTATTTTTAACTAATTAAATACACTCTGTGAGGTTTTAATTTTAGTTATATAAATAATAATCACCATGATTTTAAATTTTAGGGGTTGATCCCACATGTTAATAGAGACGTTCTCTGATTTTTCCAAGGTCATAGAGCATCTCTATATTTGAACTACTAATTTTTAAGCCTAGTTGCCTTTTTTTGCTTAAAAATAATTTTATAAACTAAAATATAAATCAAAATATTTTAGGATTGTTTTGGTAGGTTTCCTTTAGTTAGGGGATCCTAAGAAAAATATAAAATGAATTTAAGTAATTTCGTATATCTTTAAAGTTAATTAAATGTCTAAAACTTATAATAAATTAATTAAATAAAATATTATTCAAAATTTAATAAAAATCAAATTCACATTGTAAAGGATAATCACATTAACGCAACTGTAAAAATTTAGAATCAATTTGGAGTATATTTATCACTAAAGTTGATTTTCTAAGTAAAAATGGCATTTTGTATTAAAATAATTAAATTAAATTAAATATAAATAGAAAAATTATGAAAAGGGATGTTTTAAGTTTCCTATGATCAGGTCCATTTAGGAAAAAAAAAAAATTATATCAAAGTAAATGCTTTATTTTTGAGCATTTTTTTTGAATTAAAAATAATTAAAAATATTTAAAAATAATTAAAAATTTGTAAAAATACAAAATATTCTAAAATGTTGCTAATTGTTTCTTGATCACTTAAGACTCATTAAAATATTTTTCATAATTTTTCTAAGTTATATATAATTTTTTAAAGGCTAAAAATGTATTTTCTTTAATTTTCCCATAAAATAAATATAATAAATATATTAAAAAATTACAAAAATAAAAAGTTTGTTTCTTTGGGTTCTCTGGATATATAGAGAATTAATAAAAATATAAAAGGTAATTTTTAAAATTAAAACATATTTTCTATTTAATTAATCACTAAAAACCAATAAATAATTATGATAATTAAAATATAATTTGAAAAATTATGAATTTTTTTTCCAAATTATATTTTAACCTAGGTGAATCTCCAATAATTTTCCCATGAACAAAAATTTCACTTTGATTAGTTAAATAAATTAATATTGAAAATGTTATTTTTGAGTTAAAATAATTATATAAATTTAAAAAAAATGAAAAAAATCACATTTTCTCATCTAATATTTTAATTGACCCATGAGTGGGGTACCATAAAAATTTTAAAGTCATTTGAGTTATATTTGATGAGTTATGAAGTGGAGAGTCCTAAAGGCAAAATTGTAGTTTCGGATTTTGATGCCTTAATTAAAATTTAGGATCATCCAAAGGGGTAAATCGGTAATTTTGATCATAGTGAACTCTTTTGGAAATTTGAAACATAATAGGTACAAAGGTAGAAACCAATTTTCCACCTTTTCATGATAAGAGTAAAACTGTAATTTAATAAATTGTGATGACTTGGAAGTCAATCTAATTGGATGATACTAAAGTAGTAGGCTTAAGTTAGGAAGATACTAATTCTCTCATTTGAAGCCCTTAATTGGTGATTAGATGATGACATGAACTTTTGATAAAAATGTATTTCACTTAAATTAATATTTTGACAATTACAAATTTACTCATGAAATTGTTAAAGGCTTAGTAGTGAGCTAGGCTTGATATTTAAACTTGTTTAATGAGGTATAGAAAAGAAAAAACATGATTGATTAACACCTATAAACACTACAAGCCTAGTTTTAATGGTGGTACAAAATCCTTAGTTACTTAAATTTACCCTAAGGGCACCCATTCAGATAACTCTTAAGTAAAATATCAAGTGAATATTTGAAGTACCCTTCTCATGAGATGATTAAAATATTAGGTTCACCGAGCATAGGAAGTATTATTTCATTTGAAACTAAATTTAAAATTTGGGATGATCAATTGAGCAACACAATAGGTTCAAATTAACTCAAAACAATTCAAAGGGATTTAAAGGTTGATAGGGATTGCTCCCCAAACACTTTTGTGACCTTTTGGATATTTTGAAGGACAATTGGACTTATTATTTTTTGCTCAAGAAAATCATTCATTAAAACATTTAAAGACCCACCAAGTTATGACCTGGGGTTTGGTGGCTACACCTTCGACTGGTCTTCTTATTTTCTATTTTTGCAATTTATTTAAATATTCTATAAAATTATACATGTTGTAAGTTCTAATATTTCAGCGGGAGCAGCGTGAAGAAGACAGACACACCTTTACAATTTTATTTACTGCAAATTGCTATTGCTTCTACATACCATGCATGCTTTTTTAATAAAATGAGAACTTTTCAAAATTGAAATAAATTTGAAAATTAAATTAAACCCTTTCAAAGGTAACCATAAATCCTTTGAAATACAACTTCATAACATATCCTTTTAAATTTACAGAAGTCCCTCATATGAGGTAACCCACGGTTGCTAACGAGATCTCCTCAGTTTAAATGAGCCTAACAACTCATTTAAGCTAAGTAAATTCAAAAGAAAATAGTGGTACCAGAACGAAAGAACCGTGAGAGCCTAACCGGTGTCACTCTAATCAACTTTAACTCCCCTCCATAACGTTTGAATAACCTTAAAACACCTGGTAAAATATTTGAACCTTAGACTCTAGAACTGCTACTTCATCAAGGAGCTTGGTGCTAACTCTGTGGGCAACAATCTGCTACAACATGAGGATCTACAACAATAATCTCTTCCTTAGAATTAAACAACCGCCATAAATTTCAAGGTTATTTGCCTAGTGCAACATAAATCCTCATTTTATCTTTAGGCCTTTGCACAATCATGTTGTGTGACCAAAGAAAAATATGTTGAGATTTTCATACCTATTTTATACTAATATTGATGATATTGCACTTTAAANGACAGCTTCCACAGGACTCCTAAAATTTTGCCAAAGAAGACCAATGAAAGAATTTCTTAAGGAAATATAAAAACCTATTTCCTCAACAAAGATAAATAAAGAAAGACCACCTCCACCATTTACTCAATTCCAATGGGAAAATTTGAAGATAAATTGAGACAGATGAATATCCTTACGGAATTTGATCTAGAATCTAAATCATCTAGGGAGAATTTAACAAAAAAAGTTAAAAGACCTAGAATTTGCATATAGAGAAACATTTCTTATAAATTTTAAGGATGATATTAATATGCAAATTGAGAATGCCAGTAGAAGAATATTGGATCTAGAAACACGAGGATCAATAATTAGAATTAAATTGTGAAGTTGAAAGAAAAAACTAAAGTTTGAGAATTTAATAGGAATCTGAAGATCTAGAAAAAATTTAGTGATTTATTTGAGTTCACTTAAATGGAAATATGATTTTGGAGGAAATCCTTTATCGAGCTAGCAACGTTAAACTTAGTGCTTTGTGGGAGGCAACCCATGATTATCAGTGTGGTTTGATTTAGTATGTTTGTGAGTTGTGATTGTTTGTGTTGTATTTTATTTGCTTTGGTATGGATAGATCAATTTTATTTATGTTGGTAGATGTTTGGATTGTTAGTAGATTGATTTGATCTTTTTCTGACATGAGTGAGATGATTCCAAAAATTCTAATTGTGACTGGACTCATGTTTGATCTCTGGTAATAGTGAATTAACAAGTAAATTATAACTCAGATCTAAATTATACTTCCTTTATCTGATCTTATTTTCTTCAATTTGGTCCAATAAACCAATTGAAAAATAGCCTGAGGATGATCTTCTGACCAAAGGAAAATATGTTGAGATTTTCATACCTCTTTTATACTGTTTTTAATGATATTGCACTTTAAAGAAAGGTATTTTTGATGTTTTGTTGCAGGAATGATGAATTAGGGTCAATGGAGCAAAATAATGCAAAAAAGAGGGAATTTGGAGCAAAAAGGACCAAAATGTGGAGAATTGCATTAGGGCGCCGACGGCGCCATCGAGGCCGCCGGNCTTATCTTTTGGAGATTCTAAGTGACTTATTATTGCAATCTATAGTCATTCTTGAAATAAATAGAAAACTATAACTCTTACAACTTGATGACTAGATAATCTGATGGATACAGAGTTAATTCAATTACTTGAATTTTTTCTGAAAATCTCACTATGATATTTATCTAAAACAAAACTATAGTGTTTCTGAATTAAAATATTACTACAGTAGATCATAACTTTTATATAGCACTAAAATTACTTGAGGACAAGTAATAGTTAAGTTTTGGGGATTTTGACCAAATGAAATATGTTGCAATTTCCATACCTCTTTTATACTATTTTTAATGATATTGCACTTTAAAGAAAGGTATTTTTGATGTTTTGCTCCAGGAATGATAAATTAGGGTCAATGTAGCAAAAAGATGCAAAAAGGAGCGAATTTGGAGCAAAAAGGACCAAAATGTGGAGAATTGCATTAGGGCGCCGACGGCGCCATCGAGGCCGCTGACGGCGCCATCGAGGCAGCTGACGGCGAGCTTTTCCCGAGGCTACAGGATAAATTCTCCAGAAGGCCACTGACAGCGCCATCGAGGCCGCCGACGGCGGGATCGACAGTTATGTGACATGTACAATGGATAAGGCTGGATTTTGAAAAGGTGCGTAAGCAACTCTTGGGAAAACGCATCCACATGTTTAAAGAGAACATTTTGGCCGAAAATGAAGAGACTTTTGGAGCCTTGGAGGTTAGAAAGGATCCATTGGTGCGTAGAAAGCTTGCTAGAGCGTATAACTGTGAGGAATTCTTCAAGAAATNATCAAGTTTTTGGCGCCGTTGCTGGGGGCTTAAATATTCTAGCAACAATATCAAATTCTTGTATTTTTAAGCATATATAAAGTCGCTGTCAAGTTTTTTACGTCGTTGTCAGGGAGTGAAAAAAAAATCATAATTAGAGTAATAGACAAATTAGGACTATTAGAAAACTTTTACTTGAATTGCAACTTATTTTCATATTTAGTTAACTGTTTTTCTGTGTACTGATTTCAATTGTATGCGTAAATGTGGATCTGAAAATCTTATATCCTACGATTCAAAATTAGAACGCACTGTTAGGAGAATTAGAAAACTAAGAAAAGAACCTAGAAATCCAGACACAATGGAAAACAATGTGAACAATCAAGGAATAGAAAATGAACATCAACCGAGATCTCTACGAGATTATGCAAATCCTACAGCANTGCCGACGACGAGCCCAATGGCGCTGAAGGTGGGTTTTTCCCGAGAGTCCAGAATCAAATATTCTAGAAGGCCGCTGATGGCGCCATCGAGGCAGCCGACGATGAGAACAGCGGTTCTCTTAATAGGTGCAATGAATGTGGACGATTTTTGAAGGAACGCTTAGGTAACTCTTGGAAAACTTTTGTACAACTTTAAAAGAAACATTTGGGCCGGGGGAAAAAAAAGGAGAGCCCCATGGTGGTGTCCGCTGAGTTTTCGTTGTTTGTAGAGTGTAGAGAGTTTAATTTAAGGTTAGTATTGTGAGGAATTCTTCGAGAGATTGTAAGCGTGGAGGGAAACTGAGAAAGTTCTTCCTCCTTGCCGCTTTGAAGAAGAATTCTGTGTGCTGTAAAGAAAGGAAGAAATTCAAAGAAACTTTGAGAAGTTTGTTTGTGGAGGATTTAGAGATAAGTGGTATTTACTTATTAAAGTTTGTATGACTTTGCTTTTATATATAAGTTCTAAGTTTGGTCGTATCTTCTCCATGAATTCTGAGCAGTTTTCTTTGTCTTTCTCCTTATCTTGAGATTTTGTGAAATGGTGATTTGAATTGGTTTAGCCATGAGAATGTTAAAGAAGTTGTGATGATCTTTTCACTTTGATCTTAATTTACTTTCAATATGGCTAATTAATTTGTTAAAATATATTGAGTTTTACAACTAAAGTGAAGATTACATCCAAGATTTAGGAAGGTCAAAGTCCTTGAAATTTGGGTGCAAATAAATAGGGAAATAAAATTATCGGGAGTAGAATTGGAGATTTTAGAGTGACAGACTAAAATTCTCAATTCGGTCCTATCGTTTGGGTGCTGAAGTATAGATGTTAGCCCTCAGGCAAGGGGAACATGGGAGCTTCAAAGTGAGAGCCGGTATCCTCCCAACCTAGCCGCAGATTCAGTAACCAAGCATAGGAATTGTCAATGTTCTTTATGCCTGGACCAAAGGGGGTAAAGAATAGGTATGCTCCTATTTGGCACAATACAATTTGAACTAATTCACTTTATCCATTTTAATTTCTTGACAAGGAGAAGGATGCTTTGTTATATATTGAATTTCACATTAGAAACTTTTTTAGTAGAATTAGTTAATTAAAAGTTTATTAAAATTACATATTTATTTCAATTGCCTATTAATGACAAATAAGCAATTTGAGCTGTATTGTTGTGATTAATTATTGAATTTCTAAATCCTAGTTCGTAGCCTCTAGTATTACTCCCTGTGGGATCGATATCCAGGACTTCATTAGAGCCCTGTATTACTTGAGCGATACATATACTTGCGTTGATAAGTGTGACTTTGCAATTATTGAATATTTTATACACATTTTTATCAAATCTATAACCATTGTCAAGTTTTTGGCGCTGTTGCTCGGGACTTAAATATTCTAGCAACAATATCAAATTCTTGTATTTTTAAGCATATATAAAGTCGTTATCAAGTTTTTGGCGCCGTTGCTGGGGGCTTAA